>JAXQQM020073882.1:0-126179 GCA_034641835.2 Pinus albicaulis | reverse complement strand
ATGTTGGGTGTGGAGCCTGATTATCTTGTTTACTTTGTATCACAACATTGGACCCCTATACCTTCAAAGGGGCGGCAACGCCGCCCGTAATTAATCGCTGTCGTGGGGGGTCCAGGGGGGGCGGCAGCGCCCCCGAAGCTAAAAATAGATGTAAAATTTCCTTGTAAAAGTATAGTAATTTCTAGTCAATCTGGGCCGTTCATTAGGCAAATGATCTGATGGTAGAAGTTATGTTTAGATTAGGGTTTTTTGCCCTAGAAGGCAACCCCTCATTTTTATGAGGGCATTGTATTGCGGCTGTGCAATTGTATGTGTATTCTCGGAGCGAGAACAAAGAGAGACTGAGAGAACAGGATATTACAAATGATCTCATTATCGTAGGTTTTGTCTCTTCATTTTTGCTGGATAATAGAAAGGAAGGACTGGTTGTTCGGGGTGGACGTAGCCCAAACTGGGTGAACCACGTATATCTATGTCTCTCTGGTTTTATGTGTTTGTGTGCTTGTATTTTCCGCATATTTTATGTGTTGCATTGATCTGTAATATTTAATTTTCTAACAACTGGTATCAGAGCCGAAGGTATATTTGGCTGATAAACTCGCTGGAAAGAAGGGTTCCTGGTTCGAGTGGGAGCAATGGCGGAGGATGGTAAGTTTAGGGTCAAGAAATTTAACGGCCAAAACTTCCCGCTGTGGAAGATGCAGATGGAAGATTATCTGTATCAGAAAGATCTATACCTACCATTGAGCAGAAAAACAAAGAAGCCGGCGGCCATGACAGACTTGGAATGGAACATTCTTGATAGAAAGGCACTCAGAACAGTACGGTTGTGTCTTGCGGCGTCAGTCGCCTTCAATATTTCGAAGGAAACAACAACAGAGGGTTTGATGCAGACGTTGGCGAAACTGTATGAAAAACCCTCGGCCTCAAACAAGGTATTTCTTATGAAATGAATATTTAATATGAAGATGTCGGAAGGTGGATCTGTTGCAGACCATTTAAATGAATTTAATACAGTTACCAGTCAGCTAAGTTCTGTAGGGTAAACTTTGATGATGAAGTTAGAGCTCTGTTATTCTTGTGCTCATTGCCAGAGAGTTGGAATGGTTTAGTAATGGACATTAGTAACTCTGTCTCTGGATCTAGTACTTTAAAGTTTGATGATGTTGTTGGTGCTATCCCTAGTGAGGAAATGCGACGGAAAAGCTCTGGTGAGACATCAGGTAATTCTTTGAGTGCAGAGTCTAGGGGAAGAAGAATGGAAAGAGGAAAGAGCTCGGGATATCGCAGTAAATCAAGGAAAGGCAGATCCAAGTCCAGATCAGGGATAGTGTGCTGGAATTGAGGAAAAAAAGGACACTTAAAAGAAAGACTGTAGATCTCGGAAGGGAAAAGAAGGAGACACACAACAAGAAAACAATCATGAAGCAAATGTGACAGGTGATGTGTTACAATATGCTTTGATTCTTGGGTTGTAGATTCAGGGGCTTCATTCCATGCCACACCTGATAAGAAATATTTTCATGACTATGTTCAAGGAGATTTTGAACAAGTTTGTTTGGGTGATGATAAACCCTGTAAAATTGTTGGAATGGGTAAATTTCTTGTAAAACAACAGAATGGAAACTAATGGCTACTAAAGGAGGTAAGGCATGTTCCAGATCTGAAGAAAAATCTGATTTCAACAGGGCAGTTAGGCAGTGAAGGTTGTGTGACAAATTTCACAGATAAAACTTGGAAGGTCACCAAAGGAGCGCTGGTAATAGAAAAAGGTGAAAAGGTTGCTACATTGTATTTATGAAATGGTATTTCTAACTCTGTTAATGCTTTAAATTCCAAAGGAGAAGATGCAGCATTATGGCATCATAGGCTCGGACACATGAGTGAGAAGGGAATGAAGATTCTTCACTCAAGAAATTTGTTGTCAGGTTTGAAGAATGTTGATTTGGATTTCTGTGAAAATTGCATTTATGGAAAACAAAAGAGAGTCAGATTTCTCAGAGTTGGGAAAGAAAAGAAGAGCGAAAAATTAGAGCTTGTGCATACATATGTATGGGGACCTGCTTAGTTATCATATCTCGGTGGCTCTCATTATTATGTTACTTTTATTGATGATGCAACTTGAAAAACATGGATTTATTGTATTCAGAATAAATCTGATGTATTTGATACTTTCAAGAAATGGAAAGCTTTGGTTGAGATTGAGACAGGAAAGAAGTTGAAGTGTCTCATATCAGATAATGGAGGTGAATATTGCAGCAAAGAGTTTGATAGGTACTATTCAGAGCATGGAATTCGTAGAGAGAAGACAGTTCCAAGAACACCACAAGAAAATGGTGTGTCAGAAAGGATGAACAGAACAATCATGGAGCATGCAAGGTGCATGAGATTGCATGTAGGATTGCCTTTACAATTTTGGGCAGATGTTGTAGATACTGCTATTTATCTAATAAACAGAGGGCCTTCAAGTTCCTTGGATGGTGGTATTCCAGAGGAAGCATGGACAGGTAAAAAGGTAAACTACTCTTTTTTAAAGCCTTTTGGTTGTGAGGTCTTTGTCCATATTAATAAAGAAAACAGAACAAAGCTTGAGGCAAAATCAAAGAAATGTACCTTTATTGGATATGGTGCTAATGATTTTGGTTATCACTTATATGATTATGAAAATCACAAAATCATTAGGAGAAGAGACGTAATATTCAATGAAAAGGTCTTGTATAAGAATCGGCTGCAGGAAAAGAAACAGGAAAAAGAAAGTAAGGAATACATGATTCTTGATGAGATAACTGAAAAAGTAAAGGTTCTTGAAAATAATAATAATCAACAACCACAGCAGCAACAACTACCACAACAGCAACAGGCACCTCAAACACCTGAAAGTGGTGTTAGAAGATCTACCAGGATAAGTAGACCCCCTGAACGATACTCTCCTTCATTATATTATTTATTGCTGACTGATTCTAGTGAACCTGAATGTTATGAAGAAGCAATGTAGGTTGAAAGTAGGAAGAAGTGGGAGCTAGCCATGGAGGAAGAGATGGACTCCTTAATGCATAACAAGACTTAGGACTTAGTCAGGTTGCCTGTAGGTAAAACTACATTGCAGAATAAGTGGGTTTACAGGCTGAAGGAAGAAGATGGAGGAAAACAAAGGTACAAAGCTAGACTTGTGGTGAAGGGGTTTGCACAAAAGAAAGGTATTGATTTTGATGAAATATTTTCTCCTGTTGTTAAAATGAATTCAATCATAACTATTTTAATTCTTGTAGCAGTGGAAGATTTACATCTTGAACAGTTAGATGTAAAGACATCATTTCTCCATGGAGATTTGGAGGAAGAGATATACATGCAACAACCAGAAGGATATGAGGTAAAAGGGAAAGAAAAATTGGTGTGCAGGTTAAAGAAGAGCTTGTATGGCCTAAAGCAGGCTCCAAGGCAGTGGTATCTAAAATTTGACAAGTTTATGTCTGAACAAGGTTATACTAGATGTCACTCTGATCATTGTGTTTATCTAAAAAGACAAAATGATGGCAGCTATATTATATTGTTATTGTATGTAGATGACATGCTTGTTGCAGGATCTAACATGTAGGAAATAAATGTGCTCAAAAGAAAATTGGCAAATTCATTTGCAATGAAGGATTTGGGAGTTGCAAAACAAATCCTTGGTATGAGGATAACTAGAGACAGGAAAAATCGCAAATTAACACTGTCTCAGAATGAGTACATAGAAAAGGTGTTGAAAAGATTTAATATGCACAATGCAAAACCAATTAGTACACCTTTTGCTAGCCATTTCAAACTTAGTAAGGAGATGTGCCCAAAGACCCAAGAAGACATGGATTATATGTCTAAAGTTCCATATGCATCAGCAGTTGGAATCTTAATGTATGCAATGGTCTGCACAAGGCCTGATATTGCACATGCAGTGGGAGTTGTAAGTAGGTACATGAATAATCCAGGAAAAGAACATTGGATGGCAGTAAAATGGATTCTCATATATTTGAGAGGTACCACAAATCAAGCATTATGCTTTGGTGGTTCAAACATTGCTCTACAGGGATATGTTGATGCAGATATGGCAGGTGACAGAGATAACAGAAGGAGCACTACAGGATATGTATTTACTGTAGGTGGAACAGCTGTCAGTTGGGTTTCAAAAATCCAAAGTGTTGTTGCACTTTCAACAACAGAAGCCGAGTATGTTGCTGCTACAGAGGCTAGTAAAGAAATGATTTGGTTACAAAGGTTTATGGATGAATTGGGTAAGAAGTATGATATGGGCACACTATACAGTGATAGCCAAAGTGCTATTCATCTTGCAAAGAACCCAACATTTTATTCCAGGACTAAACACATACATCTCAAGTACCATTTCATACGGTCAGTATTGGAAGATGGAGAGTTGAAGCTGGAAAAGATACACACTAGCCAGAATCCTGCAGATATGCTAACAAAAGTTGTAACCAGGGAGAAACTGATAATGTGCTCAGTTTCAATTGGTCTTCAAGGATGACGATGAAGATGAGGAATAGCCAGGTCCAAAGAGGAGTCATTGTCCAACAAATGAAGCAGCGATGGAGTTGCTACAATCAGTCTCCAAGTGGGAGATTGTTGGGTGTGGAGCCTGATTATCTTGTTTACTTTGTATCACAACATTGGACCCCTATACCTTCAAAGGGGCGGCAACGCCGCCCGTAATTAATCGTTGCCGTGGGGGGTCCAGGGGTAAGGTGACTTTTTCGAGGCCCCCCCCAAAGCGAAAAAATAGATGTAAAATTTCCTTGTAAAAAAGTATAGTAATTTCTAGTCAATCCTGGGCCGTTCATTAGGCACCAGATCCGACTGGGTAGAAGCTATGTTTAGATTAGGGTTTTTTGCCCTAGAAGGAAACCCCTCGCTTTTATGAGGGCATTGTATTGCGTCGTGCATTGTATGTGTATTCCCTGAGCGAGAAATGAGAGGGAGACTGTGAGAGAGAACAAAGGATATTACAGCGGATCCGTTGTAGGTTTCTCTTCATTTTGTTGGATAATAGAAAGGAAGGACTGGCTGTTCGGGGTGGACGTAGCCCAAACTGGGTGAACCACGTATATCTGTGTCTCTCTGGTTTTATGTGTTTGTGTGCTTGTATTTTCCGCATATTTTATCTGTTGCATTGCTCTGTAATATTTAATTTTCTAACAGTATATATAGCCAAGATTATAGTTATCATCAACCTAGAAGTTCCCACAAATGAGAAACAATTGCACTCCATCCCAGGACACACCGGATATTACAAAAAATTCATTCATGGCTATGCTCTGGTCACTGCGCCTATGGAGAAATTATTGAAGAAGGATGTGTCATTTTTCTAGGATGAGGAATTTCAAAAGAGATTTGAGGCGCTGAAGGAAAATATGGTTACTGCACCTATTCTAATATTTCCAGATTGGTCCAAGGTCTTCCATGTACATGTGGATGCATCTGGTATAGTACTTGGAGGTTTTTTAGTGCAGCCATGAGAAGGAGACATTAATCACCCCATTGCTTTTTCTTGTAGGAAGCTATCAAGTGTAGAGTAGAACTACTCAACCATAGAAAGGGAAGGATTGGCCATGGTCTATGCCTTGAAAAAATATAGGCACATCAGGCAGAAGGTGTTCGTAGAGGAATTTGGTCTTCTTATATGACAATCAGTTTACGTGCTACCAAGTAAAGTTCAAGAAGCACTGGTTGGGGCCATACATTGTGAAAGAAATCACTGATGGAGGTGCAGTGCTTTGGCCACGTTGTGTGGTTAGAGTATTCCTGGGTATTTCAATGGAAGACGAATGAAGACGTATAGGGATAAACCTATGCCTACCAAATGAATATATGGCCAGAGAATGGGAATCCACTTGGCTGCGTGTTGTGCAGAGGAAAGGCACAAACAGGTGTGGCAAGAGCATAAAGGTAGTTAGCAGTAGAAGAAATTAGTCGTTGGAACAGTAAAACTGGGTGAAAAAATGATTTTACCATTGGATGGAGTGGGTTTTGTGCATTTAATAAGGAAATATTACAGGATATTTTATCATTTTTGTGGAGGTAAGATGCATTTAATGAAGATACGACCATTTTAGATCGCCTATAAAAGGAAGGGCATGGGTCACATTTGCTTCCTTTGTTGTCTGAGTGTATTGCAGCTTGATATTATCTATGAATTGTGCGGTGAAATTGTCTCTGAACACTATATATATGGTCGAGAGACCCCTACATCCGACACAATAAATTCGGGGTTCATCTTTAGACCAAGAATGATGGCCACAAACCACGAGATCATGCCAGATGAAGATCACTTTGTGTCGCTCACAATGTCTACATAGCCGATATCTAATGATTTCCATGAGGTACTGTCAGAATTCCAAGAATTTGTGTCCACGCTGGCTAAAGGACAGTGAAATTTGACCAAGGGGTCATCCTCCAAGCTGCGTACATCCCCTAGAAACATTACATCCATGCACCAAGAAAATAAGGATGGGTCTCCTATCGGTGACTGTTGGGGCCTTTTTTTTGAACAACACAATTTTGAGTTGTGGAAGGATAAGAGAAGATAGAACAGGTGGTAGAGTGAAATTAGTGAAGGTAAGGAGTTGTTGCAGGTGTGGAGAATGTGCAAAAAGATGGTGGAGCACAGGAAAGTGATAGCGCAGATGGCAAGAATGGGGGACAATGAAAAGACAGAAGGACTCCTAGAAGCAAAGTCAATTGTGGAGAAGAGATGGGTAGTAGCAGAGCGCAAGGGAAAAACTTAGCAAAGAAGGGGAAAAGACTGACATTATCAGTTGGTAGGAGTAGATAAGCAAGGAAATAGTGATTCAGAAGGGGGTTCTGGGTATTGAGGGAGCTCTGTAGAGTGTGTATGTACTATGTTGTGTTATCTTGAGCTATGTAGAGTATGTCATGTAATGTTTGGCTAAATTAATAGAAATATATTGATGCTGTGTAGTGGTATATGAGATGCGTGATAGTAGTTGTAAGATGTATTTTCAACTATTTTTTTATTTTTTTTAATGTTCGTATTGTTTACTACTAAATCACAACTTGTTTCTCAAATCACATGTGATGAATATGCTCTATGTAATGTAATGTATGAATCATTATTAGTAATCTCTCTTCGGTATTAATGGTTTAGTTTCCAATCTTAGTAAGGTCACAATAAGCTTCGACTGAGACTCCTTGCTCTCTTGGGCAAGGTGAAAATTTTGGCATTTTCCTAGACTGCAGCAGAATATTTTTGGCTCTGAGCATGAACGTGGGTCTTGCCCAGAGACCTCATTTTTCACCAAAAAATGGTTATGTTGCCAAGACCTGAAAACTTAGCTAGAAGCTAGATCATGGTATCGAGGATCTATAAGAGAGAATTGCGTAACTGGTGGGATAATCGTGTAGATAAGTTCATATCAAAACAGACAAAGCTTCGTCAGCAGAGGGAAAAGAATGTCAAGGACCAAGTTCTGTTTTCTAATTCAACGAGTTAATTGTGCGAAATTTTCTAGGGTAAAGTTCCTAAAGAGCTCCATAACTGGTTGCGAAGACTCTAAATCAAGTCACTTCCTCCAGGATTGTGTTGATTCTTTCACAGTTGGATGCATACAAACTTGACAACATTGAAGTGGTTAGATACAGAATTAACCCGAGTAATATATTTTTGGGTACAAACTACTTTGGAGGGGTACATTATATAGTTTGCAGTCGAATGCTATCAATATTTCAAAAAAGAAGAAGATATATTTAAATATGGGTTGTGAGTAAAGTTGTTGAAATAATTCCCATTTTGGATTAAATATTTAATGGTGGATGAGGGGCTAATGTTGTTCCAAAGTCCTGCGATGGATGCTTAAACCTCTAGTACTGGGGGAAGGATCTAAAGGAAAGATGTTACAAACAAGGGAAAAAGGGCAATAGGGATATGGATGTTGAAACCTCCAGTAGGTTGAGGGTGTTGAGAGCACATCGAAGGGTTCATATCGCTGAGAAGTGGCAGGAAAGGGCGATACGAGAGATTGAGAAGAAAGAAAGGAATTGGAAGAGAAAGGAAGAGGCGCCACATATGACAAATGGGAGAGAAGGACAAGTGAGGCCTGCAGGAATGGACGGGTTCGTCAAGGAAGTTAGGAAAGTTCATAGGAGCCCATCGCAAAGAGAGAAGGGAAAAAAGTCCAGTGAAAAGGAGGACCCGTGCCCTGAGGAGGAGTTCGATGTGGAACTGAATGTTGCGATGGAGCATTTGTTCCAAGAAAGGCCGGAGACCATAATGCAAGGTAATACTATTCCCCAAGTTTCAAGTAGCACTAGTCCTAACCTTCCCCTGGTACTTCACCATCCACCTGATAAGCTCTTGATAAAATGACAAGATTCTAGCACAGATAACAGCTAGCAATAGTACTAGAAGCAAGATCTCTCAGGCAGGAAGTAGAGGTTCATATTAGTACCACCAACGCAAGTAAATATTGTAGGTTCGTTTACCCGATACCCATAATTTTCTGGAAAAGGTAATGCTAATGTGGAGTAGCATTAGTATATGTGTGAAGAAATATGGAGGGCTCGATAGAGATGAGATGTAGTTAAATTAATCGAATTTAAAACTACACTAAGGGAAATACCTTTACACTAGTTCATCAAATGGTCAGAGGTGCACTAGAACCTAGCGATAGATGATGTTAAGAGAGAGTTTGTACAATAATTCAAGCTACCCCAGACTAATTAACAAGGATTGTCTAAACTATGGGAAATTAAGAAGAGGGAAGGAGAAACAACATGGGATCTTATGAGAAGGTTTAAAGATGCTATTGGGAAACTAAGTTACCCAATTGATCCAAATAACCAACGAGACTGGTTTATTAAATAACTTTTACCCTTGACAAGAACACCTCTAACCCAACAAAATATTGATACCCTTCAAGGTGCATTAGAGAAAGCAATGAAAATAGAAGCGATGGCTAGATACCTGAAAGAGTTTAGAGGGGGATTAGCCATGTAAGACTCATATATATATATTTTAGATTTCTGCGGTGTGAGTTTTTAATTGTTGAGTTCAGAATCTACATAGTTAGATTCCGAACTCAACAACTAAAAATGCTCACTGTGGAGATTCCAAAATCAAAAACTAAATACCCATATATATTGGGACTCAACATCAAATAGCCAATTAGATGGAGAAGCTAAAAGATAATCAGCCAGTGCGATCTGCACGACCCAATGTGTGGTGTACACATTGTCTATTCGAAGGACATGTAGTTACAGAATGTTAAAGGTTGCAAGGAGCCAATGTTTGGACTTCTGCGGCCAGATCATAGGGGGCCCTGCCCATAGGAGGATTTGCACAAGTGAATACTAAAGGGTTATACAAACTACAACCCCATTTCCCAGGATTTCCTAATCAACAAAATCAGACAACCACATAATGTTGTGAAATATGCAAAGGTATTGGTCATCCTCCCCGTTTGTGTCCCATCTTGCAGAAGTATTTAAATGTTCCAAAAAACATCTATTATGAGTTTTTCACTTCAAAAAATCATCATACAGAATAATGCAGAGCCCTGGATGCATTAGAAAATCGATTGGATTGATCATCCTATATATTAAATGAGACTCCAAGAGGACGAGGAAGATGAGGAATACGAGGCAGCAAAAATGGAAGAAGAGGACCTGTAAGATGTTATAATTGTGATCAAGAAGGCCATATATCAAGGTAGTGTCCACTACCAAGACAACCATGGTGTTCCCAATGCATAGTGAATGCACATGCTACTGAGGACTGTCCAAAGCTAATCAAAAGATGGGAAGAAAGAACTAGGAAACAATGAGCCAACCTAGTTAACACAAATCCAAGGGTAGTAGAGACACAACCTATGCCAAGTGTAGCTATAATAACTCGAAGAGGGAAGAAAACATGGAAGGATGCATGAGAAATTAACTCAGTAAAGTTAGTCAAACCTGCATCCCCAAAGAAGATTTTCAATTTGGAGGGACAAAAACAATACTTTAAAGAATCACTGGAGACATTCTCAAAGATGGAGGGTCACAAGAGTATGGAGCTAATGCAACCATCCAATGAAGGAGAAAAGATAATTACCTCAGGGACACTTATAGACGAATTGTTTTGACTTTCCCGAAGATTGTAAATAATGGACAGATGTTTGAGAAGTTGAAGAAAAATCTAAAGATGGTAGCCCAAGGAGGAATAGAGCATGAGGACTCAAGTAACGCTAACTTCCCTGAAAAGTATATAAGAAGAGTAAAAAGAAACAAGAGGAAAATGGGAAAATAATTTTGCATAAACGCTCAAGTTGCGGGATTCCAGATAAGGGACACAATGTTAGATCTTGGATTAGATGTCAATATTTTTCCTAGAAAGACATGGGAAGCTTTGGGAAATACAAAGTTGTCATACTCACCTATATAGTTAAGAATGGAAAACTAATACTACATTGTGCTAGTAGGGAGGTTGAAAGAAGTTGAAGTATATGTTGCGCGAGTAAAAACCTATACATATTTTGAAGTGATAGATATTATAGGGGACAATGATCCCTACCCAGCCCTATTGGGGATAGACTGGGCCTTTGAAAATTATGCATTTATTGATTTGAAGAAGGTGCTTATGATATTTCACGATGATGAAGTTAGAGTGGTCCAACCACTGGATCCATATCAGGGACCTCGGTACACAGAAACTGTTGAAAACGGAGAAGACGTAGAACTTCTTGATCAACTCTACCAAATGATGGTAGGAAAAATAAAATATTACATTAATCATATAGTAGGATTCACAGTAAGTTGGAGGAGTGTTCAGAGTTCTAACATGGGATCATAAGTTTCTTGGGACGACTAGCAGCAAGGAGGATATGAGATCAACACCACAAGATGCACCATTGTTCATGGAGTTAACTGGACCGACACAGAGGTAAGGGGTTACCCAACTCTTACAAATATGCAAATTGTGAACACATGCATTAAAAAATTGAAGATAAGGTACTGGAAGAGCATATAATTCCTCCCATGGATGTAACGTTACAATCCACTTGGTGAGATGGTGGGAATACCATCACAAATCTCTCAGTAGGTGGGAGGATATAACTAAAGTATTGAAAACACTATTTCAGGTGGCTTCAGGACCGAAACTAGAGGAGAATTATAGAGGAGATTCAGATCCCCAAGTACACATAAATACCTATGAATGTAAGTGGAAAATGGAAGAATACCTGAAATCCTTGTGGGTACATAACTTCATAGATTCATTAGACACCATCCCGCAAGCTTGGTACTTGGAAAAAGAAAATAAGAGATAGATAGACACCTGGGAGACAATTGTGGAAATATTTATGTAGAGTTTTTTGTTCAAAGGAGATACGAAGCAGATTACAAAGACCCTATAAGAAATAAAAAGAACATTATTTTTCCCAGAGCTTGAGGAAACTTGTAATATTCCCACTTAGCCCAAGCTAACGGGAATATTCAATTTTTCTTTGTCTTGTTTTGATTTTCATGTTGATGAATAAAATTTTGAAGGAGGATCAATAAAACTCCTAAACAACAAAATAAATCAATGCTCAATGTGAAAAAAAAAAAATTGAGCTATTTTCATAAACACCCTTAAGTGGGAAAGAGGCTGGATCAATTGACTGGGTCAACAGGACCAAATCAACAACGCTGTCTAGGTGCAATGTATCTCCAAAAGGCACAGTGCAGTGCATGTTGGAGGCCACTCATTTGAATGAGGCTAATTCATCAAGATGGTTTAGGTTTTGGCAAGACTTCCACATTATAAAAGAAAGAAGAGGACACCAAGGAGGGGGTTGATCATTTGATATTGTTGAAGGTATTGTTTGTTTAGACATCCCTCATTCTCCAGCTGTTTAGCTGAGAATAGTGCTGCTTAGCACTTGGGTGTTCCTGGTCGGGAATCCCACCTCCTTCCTAGAGCAGCTCTTAGAGGAGTCTTGTTGCATCTTGTCCACTATCCGACAGTTGGACAAGCTTCATATTCCAAACACAATTCAGATCCTGTTGAGGGTTTTATTTGTTTTTTCTCTCCTTTTGTATTTATACATTAGATTCACTGATCTAAGGGATATAGAGGCTACAAACTCATTTTAGTGCACCAATTTCTGAAGAAAGTGTTATTCCAGCAGGCTTTGCTGTGAATCCCAATTTTGGGATATTAAAGTGGTATCAGGGCATCTTTCTTGGCACAACCTGTGCTTTTCTTGCAGAGCCAATATGTCTCCAGAAGGAGAAGAACCTCTCACTAATAGAGAAGACAGGTACCAAAGAAGAAGACAGGAGAAATATTACATAGAAGACAAAGAGAAGAAGGGTGAAACCCCTTTATCTAGAAGGATTAAAAGAGAAGAGTTTTCTAACACTCTTTCTCAAGCTATGCATAAGCTGAAGGAAGAAATCTGAGGAATGAGGAGGGAGAGACATGCAGATCCCTCAAGGATATTTTCACATCAAGGGAGCCCCACTACTTCATCTGATGTGTGTAAGCACTCAACCACACAATTTGATCTACAACGTTGTAGCATGCCTACATTCCTTGCAAGAGGAGAAGAAAAGGGAGAGGCACCAAAGGAGGATAATCTTGATGACTATCTCCGGGAATATGCATCTCAGTCTAAAAGATTTAGAGAGCATCTAAGATTTCCATAGTTTTGTCAAATCAAAGAAGAAAGAAGATCTAGTAGAACTATGAGGAGAAGAGGGTGTGTGCAGCACACCTTGGGTAGAACCTTCCTTCTTACTTTTGATGGGTCACCTAAGAGCTCAGCCAAGTCTTGGGTGGAGAAGCTGGACACATACTTTCAGCTACATCAAGTCTCTGAAGAAGAATCCATAAGAGTAGCAGTGCTGCACCTCCAAGGTAAAGCATATGCCTGGTGGTTGTTTGAGTCTTCTTCATTGAAGGGTATAAAAATATCTACTTATGCAAAGTTCACTAAGAGGATAGTAAAGAGATTTGATTCTATGCCATCTGGAAATTATTTGGGTAAGAAAACTCAACCCAAGGAATCAGAACCTTTGCATAAGATGGGAAGATCTATGGAGATAACTCCATTTTAGAACATTGCTGAAAGGGTTGAAGATTTGCTACATGATTTGCCAAGGGAAAAAGCCACATTGTAGCAAAAGCATTCTTCTCAAGGAGAATACATGGGTGTTCCTATTTCAAGGAGATATCCAGAGGAAATATCTCTTATTGATGGGTCTTATTCCATCGATGAGGAGAAGAAAGAAGAAGAACTAAAAGGTTTCTCCAACGTTGTGACAGTAGGAGGAGATCTCTTTTCATTGAGAGATAGAGATGAAGCTATTGCTTCCACTAAGAGGGTTCTTGTATATTTGCAAGGAGGCCCCAAGGATCTTATTCATGGAGAAGATGAGTAGCATGTGTCTATGATGATAGACAAAGAGACAAAACAAGGAAGCACCTTAGACTGTGAAATCTTGCAGAAGGTGGGCAATGAAGAAGAAGATGGGGGAATTGCTCCAACTTCTCCTTATCATGATACTTCCACATAGAAATTAGAGATGGATTTGCGCAATGGAAGTAGTCATATCATGTTCCCATCTATTATTCACATGGGAATGAGCCATGAGACACCATTATCTTGTGGTATACCACCTGGTAGACCACCTGATTCAAATTTGATGGGAGATGTTCCATACATTGATGCTCCTTTCATAGATCCAAGGAGGGAGGGAGCATTAAAATACCATGCTTCAGCGCTGAGAGTATGGGGAAAGTACAAGGAGAGGGAAAGAATTTTTCCCTTAACTTCACTATCCATTCTCTCATCCCATACTGCGTTGAGAGAAGATGCTGCAAGGATGAAGAATGACACCATCAGGAAGCAAGGGAGGCAATCCTTGAACCTGAAGACAAGATTGTTTGGAGGATCCTCTTCCATACATGATGAGAGATGGTGAAAACACATGCATACTTTGGCAAAACCAAGGAGGTTTTGGATAGATGACAACCTTCCATGGGAGGCTAACTTCTAAGAACTTCCATCTTATTTTGAGCATATGCATGAGAAAGGAAAGCAAAAATGAAGGACTGGCAACCTTCCACCTTGTAACTTTGGCATAGGAGATGTCAAGGAGAAGAACCAAAACATGGAAGACACTTCAGATGAAAAACTATCAGTGCTGTCATTGTTGGGCACATTAGATCCCTATTGGAAATCCCAACTTTTGGTGGAATATTCCAAGGATATTCATACTTGCATGATTATTGATGACTGGTTGCATGAAGGGAGTTATTCAACCCTTGATAGATTCATCTATAATCATGGTAGGATCTTCTTGTATAGATCCTCCAAGCTCAAGGGGAAGCTTCTACAGAGGGCTTATGAAGAGTTCTATTTCAGCCACACCTATTCTATGAAGCTCAACAATATCATATTGAGGAGCTATTATTGGGAGGGCTTTGAAAGAGAGCTATATTAGCATTGTCAGAGATGCATGGATCTTGTGGATTTGGAGCAGCCACATGACTCTAAGCGAGAGTTAAATCATCCCTCTCTTCCTTCCCTTCAAGAAGAGAGTAGATCTATGCACCACTCCATTGATAGGAGGAGAATTGTTGGTGAAGAGCATGCTCCTAGTACATGTATTTTATATTCTGACTTCATGCATTCTTACACCATGTTTTTACAGGCCATGACTCCAAGGGGGAGTAATATATTTTATAAGCCTCATGGCCAATACTGGGTCCCAAAAATTTCTGAATTGGGCCACTCCCTTGGGAGAACAAGGGAGATTTTTCATCATGATGGGTGCTTCCCAAAGGCACCAAACATATCTCACATTTTTAGCTATGGTGAGATGGTATGGGCTTCAAGTAAGTGGTGGGAGGACCACTTACCACATCTTGATCTGATGTAGGCAGGAGATGCCCTGCGCTGGTACCATATGTGGGATTATGACCCACCTCCTCTTGTTCAAATTTTTGTTTATGTAATTGTATTTTTGCTTCCATACATCGATGATGTACTTGTGCTATTTTTGGATTTGTATGGAGGAAGAACAGGAGGCATGTGTGTACCACATGGGATGGAGACTCTCTTTGTATACTTTGCTACATATTTCAGGGAGAGTAGGGGTTTAGCCATGTTTGTTTCAGTGGCATTATTAACACTTTGTGGGATGGATTATGTGCATCTCATGATGATTTTGGAGAGACAACTCATGGAAGGATGGATTGGTGAACACTCAGCTTATGTAGAGAGCTAGATCCTTGATGGTGTCACCAATGGGGAAGAATAAGTGTTGCAGCACTCACCCTATCAGTTTCTTGAGGACAAGAAACATTTTGGAGGGGAGGACTGTAATATTCCCACTTAGCCCAAGCTAATGGAAATATTCAATTTTACTTTGTCTTGTTTTGATTTTCATGTTGATGAATAAAATTGTGAAGGAGGATCAATAAAACTCCTAAACAACAAAATAAATTAATGCTCAATGTGAACAAAGCTAAATCTGAGCTATTTTCATAAACACCCTTAAGTGGGAAAGAGGCTGGATCAATTGACTGGGTCAACACGACCAAATCAACAATGTTGTCTAGGTGCAATGTATCTCCAAAAGGCATAGCGCAGTCCATGTTGGAGGCCACTCATGTGAATGAGGCTAATTCATCAAGATGGTTTAGGGTTTGGCAAGACTTACACATTATAAAAGAAAGAGGATGACACCAAGGAGGGGGTTGATCATTTGATATTGCTGAAGGTATTGTCTATTTAGACATCCCTCATTCTCTAGTTTTTTAGTTGAGAATAGTGCTGCTTAGCACTTGGGTGTTCTTGGTCGGGAGTCCCACCACCTTCCTAGAGAAGCTCTTGGAGGACTCTTGTTGCATCTTGTCCACTATCCGGTAGTTGGTTGTTGGGTGCTAATAGGTGTCTTTAAAAACTCCTAATTGCCTCACATTAATTATCAACCAGGGTAAGTCCTTTTATCTCGAGCATGTACACAATATGTGCAAGCTATTCATACAAAGAGTAATGCTAAAGCCAATCATTTAATATATATGCAATCATAAATCTTGAAGCTTTAAAGGAAGTGATTCATCTAAACACTATGACCCAAAATTGTGATTCATTATTAATTCAACTAACTCAAATGATAATCAATCGAGAGCACTGAAGCATTAACCGAGCTCTTTCAGCTAGATCTAAACTATTGAACAGAAGGAAGGTATTGGAAATAACTATCTATGATTTAAATAATCAAAGCCAATTCTTTTAACTAGCAACTAATTCTTTAAGGAAATAAATTGGAAATGGATACTCAAAGGAATAAATACCAGACATCCGAATTATCAAAATTACTTCAACTGCAAAGTAGAAAAGCAGAATACACTTGCAATAAATGGAAAAGTATAACACAGGGAACAGTAGTGAGATCCACCAAAGACCGAGCCCTTAGCCACCAGCGAATACTGCTTAATTACTCCAGAATATTTGAATGAACAACAATCTTTTTTCTTTTTGAAACAGGGTTTTGCTGGCTTGTCTCCGCAATTTCGGGATGTTGGATTACAGGGTTTTGCATGCTCTCTAGGGCCATCATGAAACCATCCCAAGTTAAGTTGTATTGAACCAGGCTATGACTGATGATTAATATAATCAATCCATGGTGACTTATTACATCTTCAGGGTGTTTGGCCCATCTTATTCTAACAACAGTATCATGCAGTAAAAAATTCAAAAGAGATGGCAGATTAACAGTGAGTTTTTGTTTCAAGACAGCTAATATTTTAAGTTGTCGTGGTCTTACCACATCTCGGTGTCCATTGCAGGTAATTGATCTTTGGATAATGCTTGCTAATTATTTCCATGGTTCTGCCAAAGAAGATGGTTGGATGCCTTTGCCTTTCCTGACTACTTACTCACCTTTGTCTTTGAAAGTTTCCACCGCGTCTTACAGCAATACATGTTTTTGTGACCATATAGTTCCTTCTGCCAGCAGCCTAGATACTTCAACTATTATAGTGTCTGTGACTGTAATTATTCTACCTTTCACCATGGATTCCCCATTCTGCAGATGCTGTAGAAATTCAATGGCAATTTCCTCATTCAAGGGCTAAAATATTGTGAGATAGGATATCCACCCTGCACAGATCAGAATTTCCCTAGCTCTATCGGAGACGTCTAACACTAAAAGTTCGTGGCGCACTAACTTACCACCCATAATTCTTGAATTCTTCCTACTATTGCAAAGGATGAGTGTAATGGAAAAATGCATCAATACTGAAAAAACACAGCAATACTAAAAACACAACAACACTTAGAGCGATAGAATATAAAGTTGTTGTAACAGCTAATTGTAGTTGATATTAATTGTGTTATTCAATTGTTGCATGCTGCGTGATCATGGAATATCTTATCATTCAATGAAATAACGACAACGCATGCACGAGTGTAATGGAAATTCTTTCCCCCTTCAAAATGAGAGGTCGCCTACAACCGAATAGATGGGGAAGGCTGTTCCGATGGAAAAATATAAGGATGAAGGGTACATTAGTAAATGGAATAGATTCTATAAATAAATGACGGGACAATAAGAGATATGGATAGAGTAAAATCATGGTGTATAATCATAGTAAATGACAAGATACAAGATGCTTTGGTTGATGATAAGTTATGTGATAAGAAAAGATTACAACAAAATGAGGCTTTGCTGACTATACTCTGGCTGTACACAATATGATTGAGTAAAAACATGAATGCATGCATAAAGGTTCAAATTAGGGAAGTGTTTAAAGGAAATAATCTCTTGGATAAAAAGATAAATGGGAAGAGGGTATTATAAGAATTATTGATTGAGGAAATAGAACTTAAATACCATAAGCAGAGCTTTTGCTGCCAGCAGGCATCCATAGCCTCGATAGAGTTTCTTTTTAACCCATGTGAGCCAGGATCCTAAATTTATAATTGAAAATTTTGATTGTTGTTTCTATAGAATAGACTAGTGTGCTAGTGTGGTAACCAGATAACCATACTGCCATTCACTGGGAAGTAGAAAAAAGTGAGCAAGTTGGCTCGTGATGAGACCTCCTGTTCCAAGGATGTTTTAGCCATCTAATGGATCATAACCCTGGTGTGGTGCCCATAGTGGTAATGTCACATTGCTACATCCTTATGAACATGGTAGGTTGGCTCTTAATGAGACCCCCTATCCTCTATCTGTAGATAAAATTTAGTTGTCATTACATATTTTTATGATAAATAGTGGGAGGCTCAGTACTCCTTACGAGTAGGGATGGTGTAAGAAGTTGGAGCATGTCAATAATAAGAAAAATTATACCCATAATCCCATTGATAATAGATATAGAGAATTATAACCAGGAAGAGTAGGACCAACATGGTAAAGATGATCAATCAGTATCATATATAGTAGAAATCAATATAGTAAAGTGAAATATAAATAATTGTGTCCCTTTCAATTGTTTTAAGTCTATCATCAAGAATCTGTCTTTGTCAAAAGATCATAACGTTAAAAATATTCATCTGCTTTAATAAAATCCATAATTCTTATCAGCATCAAGGTACTGTACTTCAGACCATAAAAGGAATCAAAGAAATAAGGCTGAAATGAGCTAGGAATAAGTCGATAAGAGGAAAATAGGTGTTTGTGAAATATATAAAAAAGGTGTTGTTTAGAACACACAAAAATTGTACAAGAAAGAAAAGTGTTGTTCCAAAATTGGAACAAAAAAACAAAAGATAATGTTGTTCCAAAGATGGAACAACAAAATCAAAAAGTGATGTTCCAAAGATGGAACAACAAAACCAAAACGTGTTGTTCCAAAGATGGAACAACAAAATCAAAAAGTGTTGTTCCGAAGATGGAACAGAAAAATCAAAAAGTGTTGTTCCAAAGATGGAATAGCAAAAACAAAAAGTGTTGTTTCTGTTAGCATCTGATCTGAACCCCAGGCTGAAAAAGGGAAAAATAGGGTAACATCTAAACCATGCTCAACCTTGTAGCTAGCCCTACAAGGTCAGGAGAGGGCTCTCTCCATGAAAGGATATTCAATAAAACACAATAATGGACTGATATTAGGCTAGGTAAAATGATGGGAAAATGTTTTAATAAGATGAATGAATTTTTCTGGGATGTATGGGATAAAATGGGATAGTTTGAAACTGGGGAATTAAATCAGGATACAGGGTATTTCATGGGGCAAGGTAGGCAGGAAATTTAGCAATTAAGTTTAATTGAGGATGGAATGGAAAGACTGGTGAGGGGCTGAAAAGGGCATAAAAATGGATCCTTTTCAAAAATAAGAAAAACACTGAGTATGAATGATTTCCCAAGGCAGGGCATAAAAATGGATCCTACCTTTCTATCTTGAAAGCATTCAACAGGAAATTTTTATGGATGAAAGGTGAAACATAACAAATTTACATATGAAAAAAAAGAGAAAACAAATGCTAAAACTCACACCACATGGATCCCACAAATCAGAGCTGCATCTCTTATTAATTCCCTTTCCAACTGTACAATGGAGTGCAAAGCGTTCTTCCACACTATTCCCCTACTTCTGAGTTACAGACTTCTTTACAAATGATTTACAATTACATTAAATAGACCAGATTTGTGGGAACATAGATCCACAGAAAGAGGAGCTTTTTGCCAGCTCAAGAACCAAAATCCGAAGATAGAAAAGAGAACCAACAATTTGCCTAAAAGAGGGAACAATATTACATTTGACCACTTTGGCAGATTTCACTGTTACATTGTTGAATGATAAATAGGCAATAAAGGAGAAAATCCCTATTTTTATGCTGTTGTAGAAATCTCTGTTGTATATAAAATCTCGGCCTTTGACTGTCGCTTCCCATTATTCGTTTGAATAAAAATGACTTTAATAAAATGCTATTGAAATAAAATAAAATGAATTTTATGCCTTTGTGAAGGGAAAAACCGATTTTTAAATGGAAGGATCAAAGGGAGGGGAGATGGGGTCCACATCGCAATTGAAATCGGAATTGGGGGAAGGAAGGGGAATACAACATATAACGAAACTTTATAATATCTTGTGTAGTGCGTTTTAATAATCGCAATCAGGATCAGGGGTTGGATGCATTTGGAACATGCCACACAAAAGCTTCGATGCGATTGGCATAGGTCCGATGGGGTAAAAGAACAAGCCAAAGGGATAGTGAAAAATGAATAAAAATGTTTTCGGCACTTTTGCAAAGAGAAAGGATGATTTTGTATGAAGGAGCGGAGGGATTTTAAAAGTGGGGCCTGTGGGAGTCTCCATCGGAAGCGGGCTCAGAAGGGGAGCGGGGTCAAATGGATTACACAACAGAAATTTCCCGATGCGATGGGGGAGAGCCTTTGTATAGAATGAAATAAAATAAAATTTATGTTTTACAAAGGAAGGAAATATTTTTATGATGAATAGGTGGGGAATGATATGGTGGGACTGGGGTGAATCGACAACGGTAGGTCGGGGCGGGCGCATTATATAACAAAATTCCGCCGATGCGAATGGGAGGAGGCAATGGGGAAAGGCCTTTGTATAGAATGGAATAAACAAAATTTAATTTTAACAAAGGAAAAGGCCCTTTGTACTATGAATGGGTAGAAGTATTAAATGGAGGGACCCAAGGTCCATTGGCATCAGATATCATAGGAAGGCGAAGGAGAAGTTTAATATAAAAGGCCGATTGGGATGGTCCGTTTAGCTGTGGGCCGTTGGATCGGACAATGAGATTGACGGTCAGGATGTACATCGGAGGGTGTTAATCGAAGTTTTTCCATCGGAGTTATATAATCGGGAGTGGAGCAATCAAAGGCGTCGATGGTATGTGAGCCATTGGATCATCAATTTAAATCAACGGCGGGGATGTATTCGAGTGGGGTTAATTGGGAGATATACATTCAAGGCAATCACATCGGAGGTTTTAACAAAGGGAAAATCGGGGCGCATATATGTAATGTTTGCGATGCGATGGAAAGGGGAAAGGGACTTGGGGTTTTATAATAAATAAATTAAAACTTTATTATAAAGTTTCAAATCATGGAGGGGAAGTGGTTTGGGAACGGCGGGGATTTATATGATATAGAAATTTTTATTATAAAGTTCTATGGTATGGAGGGGAAGTGGCTAATACATCGCATATGTGTTTAAGAGGTTTAATAATGTGATTATGTAATCGGAGGGGGGGGGGGAAGGGATTTATTAAAGAAAATATAAAACTTTAACAAAATAAATTTTAGGGAAAGGTGGGAAAAGGGATTGTTTAAGGGTATAGGGGACTTTTTACTTCACTTAGGCATAAATTTCAATCTAGGAGTTAGTTTTCAAAGTGCAATATACCATTGGAAATCTCTTTCCGGGCTCTTTCTACTGAACATACTTAGAACATGATTTTACGCTGAACATGCTATGGAAAAATTCTTTGAAAGGAAGGGTGTTGACTTTGTGGAGATAACAGCTTCTGAAATGTGACTTATTACATATGCTGACATAAAATTACATAATAAATGATAATAAAGGAAAAGTGTCATGTTTTCACCTCAAAACATGGTTTTGAGGTGAAAATTACATCAAATTGAATAAAACATCTCTTTGATCTTCTAAGTGCTGTGACTTTGAGTTTATTGATTTCCTCATGACCTTGTTGATATTTATTGACACTTGACTCATTAATTTGACCATGATGAGATCCTAGAACCTAATGAGACCTATCCTATGAACTACTGACATGATTTTGAGAGTGAAAGTGACTCATGACTAAAGACCATAGAGAGGAGAATCAGAAAGTTTCACATGAGGGAAAACTGATGAGGAACCACTACCATCAATGAATCCATGACCTAGCGGAATGGTGAAATTTATTGGTATGGGACTCCTAATATGCAAATGCAAAAGATAAATTTTGATCACTAATGGCAGTATGACTTAGACTGACACTAATAGTTTCGAAGATGGAATAGAAAAATCAAAAAGTGTTGTTCCGAAGATGGAACAACAAAATGAAAAAGTGTTGTTCTGAAGATGGAATAGAAAAATAAAAAAGTGTTGTTCCAAAGATGGAACAACAAAATAGGCAGAGAAAAAAACAAATTGAATCAAAAATCCTATTTATAGTGTTTTTTTTTTTAACAAAGAAATGAATTTTTACAAAGATGAAGTTGCCGAAGGATTATCTTCTGCAGCTAAAACTTGAATGGTGGAGTCCTTGCATATCTATTGACAAAAATATTCTCTTGTGAGTGGTATTTGGTAGAGGCACACCCGATGCCCATTTACTTTTAAGGAACATCAGACCCATCAATGGTGGCCAATGTAAGAGTGCCATTGTCATGTACTTCCTTTATTTCATAGGGATCTAACCACCTAGTCTGTAATTTACCAGGGAAGTCTTGAAGCCTGGAATTGTAGAGAAGTGCTCAGTCGCCCTCATGAAATTTATTTTTCTTGATTAGATAATCATGCCATTTGGCTCTTTTTTTTTGAATAAGTGCAGTATGCTGCAAAGCCAAATGCTGGATTTCGTCTAATTCATTTATTTGTTGTAATCTATTAATCTAGGCTTTAGTTAAATCTAATCCCACTTCTTGGGCTATCCTTAGTGTTTGTATCTCAAACTCTATGGGAAAAATAAGTTCCTTGCCAAATACCAGCTGATATGGGGAGTATCCAGTAGTATTCCTCCAAGTTGTGCGATATGCCCACAAGGCTTCTGGCAGTTGAGTAGCCTAGTCTCGTCTGTGCGATGAGACTGTCTTCGATATAACAGCTTCAATTACTTTGTTAGTGCTTTCTACCTGCCCATTCTCTTGTGGGTGGTATGGAGAGGTAATTTTGCGAATAACATGATGATTTTTCAGTATAGCAGTGTTCTTGTGGCCTACAAATTGCGGCCCTCCATTAGTGATTACTTCTCTGGGTAACCCATATCGTACAAAAATTTTGAAAAGAAAGTTTATCACAGTTTCTTCTATGGCTCTTGGTAATGCTACTGCTTCTACCCACTTAGTTACGTATTTTGTTGCAACCAATATATATGATTTCTGATTGGAGGATGGGTTGATTGGCCCAACAAAATCTAGTGCCCAACGCTCAAAAGGTTCTATGACCAGCTGTGGATGCAGGGGAATCTCATCATATTGGCCAGGGCATCCCATCATTTGACAACTATCGCAGGCCTGAACAAATTTCTTAGAATCCTTAAAAATCGTGGGCCAGTAGTAGCCCATTTATAAAATTTTATGTCCAGTTCTTTGGTCTGCAAAATGTCCACCGCAAGGTTAATCGTGGCAGGATTTTAAGGTATCATAAATTTTGGCTTCCCTGATACACCTGCAGATGTGCATATCAGCCCCTGTGTGACAAAGGTATCCTCAAATCTAGGAGAATCGAGTGTTGCACTGTATTATCGATTTCCTTTCTCTGGGTGTCATATGTTTAGCTAGTTTTCCCACTGATAAATAATTCACCACATCTGTGTACCATGGAATTTTCACGGTTACATCAAACAGGTGTTCATATGGAAATTGATCCTCTACTGCTATTGCGTCATTTGTTCTTGGCACTCAGGAGAGGAAATCTACCACAAGGTTTTCCTTCCCTGGGCGATCCCTTATAATTATATCAAATTCCTGCAAAAGTAGCAACCAATGTGTCACTCTTCCATTCGTAATGGGTTTATTAGCTAAGTATTTGATAGCAGAGTGATCTGTATACAGAATTACAGGGTATCTAGTTATATAGTGTATGAATTTTTTAATAGCATAAATAACAGCTAAAAACTCCTTCTATGTTACTATGTAATTCAATTTAGCAGGGGTTAAGTTTTTGCTAATGTAATATATAGCGTAGGGTTTCTTGTCTTCTTCTTGGCCAAGAACTACTCCAATGGCTATGTCTAATGCATCTGATGAAATCTAGAATGGTATATCCTAGTTCGGGCCTCGTAATACTGGTGTTGTTGATACTAGCCGTTTTAAATTTGTAAAGGCAGTGTCACATTTTTCAGTCCATATGAAATCACTGTTTCCTGTTAAGGAATATAATGGTGCAACAATCTATGAAAATTCTTGATAAATCTATGATAATATCCAAAAAATCCCAGAAAAATACGTACCTTTGTTTGAGTGCAGGGAGTAGCTAGTAAGAGAATTACCTGTATTTTTGCCGGATCTACCTGAATTCCAGCTACTGAAATGTAATGACCCAAGATCAGGCCTTCTGTCATCATCATATAGCACTTTTTGTGACTTAAAAATAGGCTGGTAGCAATACACCATTCCAAAACTTTTTCCAATGTCTGTAATGCTTGCTCGAAGTCATCTCCATAGGGTGTGAAATCATCCATGTATACTTCCAATCCTTCATTTATCAAGTCTCAAAAAATACTGAGTATGGCTCTTTGGAATGTGGTAGGTGGATTACAAAATCCAAAAGGTAATACCATGTAAGCGAATGTTCCCCACGGACAGGTAAAGGTAGTCTTATCCTGGTCTTCAGGGGAAATCTGAATTTGGTTGTAGCCACTGAAGCCATCCAGGAAAGAAAAAAATTTCTTCCCTTCCAATGTATCTGGGACATGATCAATAAATGGAAGGGGAAAATAGTATTTTTGTGTTTCCTTTTTGAGTTCTCTATAGTCAATGCATATTATCCATTTCCCATTCTTTTTGGGAACCACAACTAATGGAGAAACCCATTTACTGTCAGATATAGGATAGATAAAATTCACATCTAACGGTTTTTGAATTTCTTCTTTAACAATATCTTTTAGGTGAGGATTTAATCTACCATGAGGTTGTGGAATGGTTTTTGCATCTTTTTCAGTGTAGATGTGCTGCATGCATAGTTGAGGGTCAATCCCTTTCATATCTGAGTAATCCCAAGTGAAAGCCCCTTTATTTTTCCTAAGGATTTGAATAAGTTTCTGTTGTTGGTCATCACTTAGATTACTGTTAATGTTCAGGATTTTCCCTGGCTCAATTTCGATAGGTTTGCTATTATAAACAGTGGTTGTTGGTATTATTTGGTCATTGATATCTATTAGGGGATCTTCTTCGATTTCATTGTCAAGGACTGCTTTAATTATGTGGCATTTCGAACTTGATACTGTGGTAGGATGATGGATAAAAATATTAATGACATCATCTTCAGTTTGGTTTTTGAATTCAAGGGCATCTACCACAGTCAATGGTGATCGAATATTTTCTGTTAAGTATGTTGCAGGCTGCTTTCTGGTTTTCATAATAGTCAAGCTTGGCTGAGCAAGAGGGTATAAAGCTAATTTTTTCACATCATTCCCCCTGGTTATAGTCATACTGCATGTCCGACAGCTGATATAAACATCAAAAGTCGCTAGCCAAGGCCTTCCTAATATTAAGGGATGTCCATCTAGCTGGTTCTTAGGGTTAATAATAAAAAAATCCTCCAGGTATTCCCAAGTGTCTACAGAGACCATCACATATTGTAATGTTCCTTCTGGTCTAATGACTGAGCGATCAGCTAGTTCCAATAAGGTAGTTGTTGGTTCTAAGGTTGTGATGCCAAGAATGTTACAAGTTGTAGTTGTGAGAATATTAATGGCTGCCCCTAAGTCAACTAAAGCATTGGGAAAAAAATGACCATTTATTTGGACTATGACAATGGAGTTTCCAGGATCCTCATATTTTACAGGAGTCTCTTTACCTAGTAATAAATTAGACAAAGTCCCGGCAACATGGACAGTAGGGGTTGTTTTTGTTTTCCTCACAACCTTCTTTATGCACAATTCTTTAATAGTTTTATCATATATTGGAATATCTTGGATAGCCTGGAGGAGGGGAATTTTTATACAAATGTTCTTAATTTCACCCAGAAGATCAAAGTCAGGATATTCAATCGAGCGTGGTATCAACAATATTTATGGGAATGGGGGGGAAATGGTTATGATTTGTTCAGGATTTATTTGTTTGACTTTATCTTCCCCTTGTTTTTTTTGTTGATCATCTATAGTTAGAGGCTTATTTGTGTGCGGTTATTCAGGTTGCAAATATTTATCCTTATCTAGAGTGTTTATGCGTCCAGATCTCAACTTAAGTTCATTACATTATTTCAACTCATTTTCATGGTCCAAACCCTTAATGATTTGTATTGACTGAACTGGTCTGTTATTAGGATTTCGGTTGGGTTGAGTTGGAATTTTTGGTCGTATATTAGATTGAGGATTATGTTGCAACGTGTAAGGTGATGGTAAAGTTCGTTGAGGCAGAGGAACTATCCCCATAGGTTGGTTCGTAGATCTTTGCCAATTTGATTTCCAGTTCTGGTTTTGTGAGGTGGAAGGGGACCATTGGGAGGAATAAGGGTTGTTTTCCAGAATGGTGGAGGGTAAAGGGAATTTGGCCAATTATTATTATTTGGATTTGACTGATTGGGCCATGGTGGCATAAACAATGCTTGAGGTGGCAAAAAAGGTGGTTTATTCTGCCATGATGCCCTTGAATATTGCTGAGAATTATATTGCGAGGGAGGAAAGAATGAAGATGGATCGTTAGGCATACCTGTCTGACGTGCTTGCCATTGATGATGCTGATTCAATAGATATAATGGTTCCACTTCTTCTTCCGCTTCCTTGAAGACTGATTTTAATCCTGAAAGTGATGGGAAAATTTCCGTGGTGTGCTCTTTAGTTTATATGGCACATGTTCGTATCTTATCTAGGGGGCATTCTTTATGACTGTGCTTCTGTCTGAAACGGGGGCAAAAAATAGCCAAGTTCTATTCTGATATAGCCTTATTTTGCTTAGCTTGCATGACATCCAATTGTGTCGCCAGGGTCCCCAGGATATTAGTCTTGAAATCCTCCAACAGATTGCCAATTTTGCTTCATGTAATGCTTCCTCCCGAGGTTTTGCTGTGTCTGGGGCTTGCATCGCATCCGACTGGTTTCAACCTTGTACTGCCCCTGGAACACTTGATGCACAAATCTATAATATTGTTATAGTTTTCTTGATAAATGCAACCTTTACCCATTATATTTAGTGTCTCTACCCATTGGTCTTTCATACCTCTGATCATTGTGCTTTTTAGAACAGTATCAGGCAGATTTGTGTAAGGAGATATTTGCAGATTATATTGGAAACGCTCTACATATTCTTCTAGAGTCTCACTAGGCTTAACTACCATTTGAAAATTTTCATCTTTTAGTTCTCTAGTTCGGCAATAAACTTGGTATTTTTTAATGAAATATGTTTTCATTTGGTCCCAATCATTGATGGTGCCTCCACCGAGTCCCATAAACCAACGCAGTGCTGCTCCCTTCAAAGTAGAGGGGAATAGCTTCAGGTTCTGGGGGTCGGTAGTGTAGTCATAACCCCTACATAAGACATCAAATTCGAAAAGGAATGCATCAGGATATTCTGAATTTAGCCCATGAAAGGTAGGAATGTTCTGTAATGGGATAGCCTTCATGGGGGCATTGAAAGATGTGTCAAAAATAGGGTATTGCAATGTAGAAGTTTGAGGTTGCTGGTTATTAGCCATTTGGTCAAAAATATGCCAATATTATTAAGGGATTTCTGGAGCTGGAGATTTATTCCTAGGATGTATGCAAGAGGCTGGAATGGTTCTAACAGCACTACCTTGATCTAGAACACTTGGTGTCCTCTGCTTAGTCACTACTTTAGGAGATCTAGGTTCTGATAATTTAATTTCAATATTTCCGGTCTCTCCTTCTCCTTCACGGAGGTTGCAATAATTTCCTTCTTGTGAAGGGAAAATTTGTGAATTTTTAGTATCTTGAAAACTCTGCTTAATCCCTTCAGTCTTGCTGTGAATCTCAGCGTTAGCTATAGATGGTGATCCTGCGGCTCTAAGGAAGTCAGTAGGATGTCTGGCAGCAACAATTCGGGGTCCTACTGATGACTGAGACTCAACTTTCCTTAATATTTCATTGATAAAATTTGATCGTCCAAGGGTCACTGGTCCCTTAGGTTTTTCAGGTTTAGAAGGAGGAATTTTGTCTTTTTCAATTCTTCCTCACTTATTCATTCATGCAGAAATACAAACATTCATTCCTACCTTAAACTCTTACACAATTCTGCTAGAAAGCGGGTGGATGAGCAAGAATTTTACTCGTTTGCTACACAGGCTCTTACCTTCCATTTTTAATACCCAATTCTTCCTCAACAGAAAAAAACATCAATCATACATTACTCTTTTTACAGAGTGGCAACACGTTCCCCGACAACGGCACCAAAATTTTGGGGGCTAACAGGTGTCTTTAAAAACTCCTAATTGCCTCACATTAATTATCAACCAAGGTAAGTCCTTTTATCTCAAGCGTGTACACAATATGTGCAAGCTATTCATATAAAGAGTAATGCTAAAGCCAATCATTTAATATAGATGAAATCATAAATCTTGAAGATTTAAAGGAAGTGATTCATCTAAACATTATGACCCAAAACTGTGATTCATTATTAATTCAACTAACTCAAATGATAATTAACTGAGAGCACTTAAGCATTAACCGAGCTCTTTCAGCTGGATCTAAACTATTGAAAAGAAGGAAAGTATTGGAAATAACTGTCTATGCTTTAAATAATCAAAGCCAATTCTTTTAACTAGAAACTAATTCTTTAAGGAAATAAATTGGAAATGCGTACTTAAAGGAATAAATACCAGAAATCCGAATTGTCAAAAGTACTTCAACTGCAAAGCATAAAAGCATAATACACTTGCAATAAATGGAAAAGTATAACACAGGGAATAGCAGTGAGATCCACCAGAGACCAGGCCCTTAGCCACTGGTGAATACTGCTTAATTACTCTAGAATATTTGAATGAACAACAATGCGAATTATATATTAATCATCGCAGTCAATTGACATCACAACACGATCTTGTTCTTCAGAACTACGTTCTGTGTATTAAAATTACGAATTATGCAGAAGTGAAAGATACATCATATTTGAGAACTATCTCTCCTTGTCCCTTTATAGCTAAAAATAAAAATAAATGTGATGCCTCAGGATCAGGGGATCCTGAAGGATCCATGAAAAAATGCTATCCTTGGATAGTTCGTTCGTTCTTGCGCTAATCCTTACCGATTTATCTTTGATTCGACCACATTTAATGCATATTCTTTCCCATGATTAAGTCATGTTGTTACTTCTATTATTTTCAACATAAAAAGCAACGAGAATTAGTTTGGACGGTTAAATCATATTAGGATCATTTTTCATTCATTCTTCATCAAAATCCTTTCATTATATTATTACATCATGGCACAAGATGGATAAGGAAGAGGAAAAAGGACAGTAATCAAGAGTAAATACATACCTATTGCAAGGCTCAACATTGGCCAAGCTTCATCTTCCAACCACAATTCAGATCCAGTTGAGGGTTTGATTTTTTTTTAAAGCTGCAGCAAGTGGAGGCTATATCTACTCAGATATAGGAAAATATAGAGGCTCTTTTCAGTGGGGAAGCTGTCTATCCCATTGGAAAGAGGATTCTGGATCCTTTGAGCTACCATTTCAGATCTTGGCATCAGGCCAAACCAGTGCTATAGCCTACAGCATGGTTTTCCTTCCATAACTGTGTTATCTGAAAGTATTCAGTTGCAGGGTGTTTTGACTGCTTTTTGGAGGAGAGATCTACGGTGATAGGATTCTCCCTTTCACTATGGTGATCCATTGATTGGCCATCCAATCCATGTTTTTTTCAGATAGGATTTAATTCTTTTTATATTTACTACAGAATTCATGAATATTGTTGCAGATCTATAATTCTATATCTCAGATCTACTCCTGTACATTCATGTTTTGATCGAAACCCCGAGGGGAATTTGTAGAGGAACTCATCTAGTGTACAGATCTGATATAGATCTATATTTTTGTACATAGATATGTTCTAGATATGAAATGTAATATATAGCTGCTTCAACCCATAAAATAACGCTGTCAAGCTTTGTCGTCTCAATTTTTTGTTGTAGCACCTCAATCTTAAGGGTTTCTTCTTGTACATATTCTATTTTTCTCTTGTACACTATATGGGCTACATTATAGATCTTTTTTACTGATTTACATGTAATTATTCATCCTCCATATTGTTATTCTGCTTTCAATCAGTGGAACTACGTTATTTCTGAAGCAGAGTTGATGTGCATGACTAAAGCCCCATTCTCTGGGTGTTTTTCAACCATACTAGGTGGTGGGAGGTCTTCTTACCTCACCTAGTTTGATTTGTTTTTTCTCTTCTTTTTGATTTAGACATTAGATCCACTGATCTAAGGGATCCAGGGGCTACAAACTCATTTTAGTGCACCAATTTATGAAGAAAGCGTTATTCCAGCAGGCTTTGCTGTGAATCCCAATTTTGGGATATTACAAAACTGAAGAGAAGTTTATTTCAGATCAGAAGGCCAAGTCTAACTATCAGGAAGTAGAAAATTTTAAAATGATAGACTGGGAGATAGACGATGATGATTTGGAAAATATTCGATATTTGTCTTTTGAAGATAAGGAAGGAGAATGATAAATACAGGAGGAACCTACCACTGAAGGACTACATCCGTTGCCTTTAAAGAAAAAGAAACAAAATATTGGGAGTGAAGAGAAGCCCAAGATCACATATATAGGAGATTATTGGGATACAGAGGACACAAAATATATTTTTGACCTGCTGAAAGAATACGAAGATCTATTCCCATCTTCAGTAGTAGAATTAAAGGGATTAAAGGAGATTTGGGGGAGATGCGCATTATACTGAAACCTGATTCCAGGTTAGTAAAACATAGACCTTACCACCTAAACCCAAGGGTGAAAGAAAAGGTTAAAGCAGATATAGACAATATGTTGAATGTGGGATTGATCTTCCTGGCAGATTTTCATCAATCGGTACAGAAACAAATACTGAAGGCCTGACATGACCACCACATCAAGCGAAAAACATTTAAGATTGGGAGAAAAGTATGATTTATGACAGCAAATTTTGAAAATTCTTGGGAGAACTCCAGATGCATTAGATGGGCCCGTACTATGTCATAGAGATCTGCGACTCAGGAGTAGTCAAGATCACACAAGTAGATGGAGAGATACTTCAAGGATGGGTTAACGACGCATTTCTGAAACCCTATAATGAGTAAGCAACAAAAATTTTTATTTCCAATAACTCTCGCACCCGAGAGGAGTCATTAGATTAGGTTCAATAACTATCTCGCAACCAAGATGAGTCATATAATAGCTTATGTTTAGTTCATAAAATAAGTCATTTCCAACCAATAGGGTAGGAGCCTTAATAACATACATCGCATGTTGCGTAAGGTCACTTGCCACCCTGTTGTGGTATGGGGACCATATCACAACCAATTGTGCTCGAGAGGGGGGGGGGGATTAAAGTGTCATAGTAACCATAAGACCAAGCATGTCATCCATCATTCAGTCATAATGAGCCATCATATAGATTTCATTTTGTAGGATCAACCAAAATTTGAAAAATAATTTCCATAATTAGTAACCCCATACCGTAATAAAGTATCCACATTAAGCAGTTATTATTGGCCATCACGTCCACCCAACTTTCGAAGCCACCATCAGCAGTGTCAGAGTCCACCTCACCCATGTAACTAATCTCACAATTATAGTCGTGGGGAGAGACAGGAAAAATTAATTAGTTATGGCATCGCATCAACATCCTCTGTGCTAATAGTCCTACTTAATCTGCATGGAGGAGGGAAACAACAAAGTGTCAGAGAAGTCTGAATTACAAGAGAAATAAACTACTATAACAGTTAGCCTGAATTCAACAGCAAGAGCTCAGAATAGTAGACCAACAACATTACAGGTATATTATATGAGGAAGAAGATGATGAAGATGATTGTTTCAGTGGTTGAACCAGAGATCGACCAAAGAATCCAAAGGTTAGAACCATTGGCCGACAAATATGATAACGTGACCCTCATAGACACAGACTTCACTGACTCGTTCCAATTCCCAACATTAAAGAGATAGTTTTATATCAAGAATCATGTGAAGTAAGGGGGAAGTGAAGTAGAAATGGTGCATCTAGACTTTAAAAGCATCCAAAAGTCCACAATTCTGCATCTAAGAAGCTTATCAGTGTTTGGAACAACAAGAGAAACGATGTAGTTTAAAAAGTTCCTCATCAGCAGGATTCAGAACCTATCACTGTGGCTTGGGAAAGAGATCCAAATCCATGTAGAAGACATACACAAACTTACTAGACTAGTAGTAGTAGGGAAGGATGTGTCAACGACTTTCCTAAATACATCCAAAAGAGCAAAGACAGTGGGATACTATGATTATTACAGGAAATAAGAGACAATAATAGGGGGAAAGGGGGCTAATATCAATCCTATCAATGTCCCCTCGATGAAATTTTCATGTTATCTGATCATAGGAAAGACAATGAGGCACTATACCAAAGGAGAATGTACCCTCAATAAAATATCATTTGCAGAGCATTGTACACAGGGAGTGCAGTTGAACTCATGTGCTTTCTTGTTACAGGAGCTCTTCAAGGCATGTGAAGATAATTTTAAGAGGGCCATGGGATTCATATATATATATTTGATTATGGCTCTAGTGATGTAGAGGTGGAGTCCACCAGGAAGGTGACAACTTACGGAGATCACTGAATATCAACCAATGACCCTAAGGTTCACCCCATGGAGAGTATCCGGTGATCCAAACAACAAGGAAATAAATGAAGAAGCATTATCAGAGTGGTATCAACAAATGGTAGATGCGATCAAAACTCAGCAGAGGGTCCCCTCGAATCTGCTGGACAATTATTTCCCTCAAGTATGGTTCGGGGTGTCTCACAACCATTCCTGGATTCGGTCTGACTGTGTTGCAAGCGATACATTTCACAAGAAACCACTAAAATTTCAGATAACGAAAGAAGCTTTCCACACAAATGTCTCTTCATGGCTAGGAGCAGAAGTAGAAATAAAAAATGGAGAGCCCATGTATTCATTTGATGCTATACTTCCCCACCCACTACCAGGAGAAACTCCGGCCGAGATAGCCGAGAGGGTTTCGCAATTGTAGTTGTAGCCGCTGATAGACAAGCTAGACCAGGGTGAAATATTTTAATAAAGTAATGAGAAATTTTGGGGAAAAAACTACTATATTTTCATAAGTTTCTGAGTTTCAAACACTTAAGTTTGCATCTCCACTGTCAACAACCCCTGTCCTCACCGCACTACCCTCCACCACATTCTACTCACATCCACATCCAACCATCACTCCATTCCATAAAAATAAGTCATCCAAGCCTCCCATCCCACCACTGAAAGGGAAAAGAGACAAGACCATGAAATCTGATAAAGTAGTGGACCTCACAGGTGAGGAGCATGCACAACCATTAGTCACTAGAATTCTAATTCAAGAATAACCAGAGGTAGGCACTTAGACCACCTCTATATTTCTGCAATTCAACCCATCATAATCGAAGAATGTACCAGTTATGTCACCACCAAATGCACAAAATTCATCAGCACATACATCGCTTGCATCCAAATACCAATCGACACATACTCCATCCACTTCCGCAACCATCTCTGATGCAATACCAGCAGACACATTAATGGCGATAGACGTTGAGGCAGAGGTTAACTCGGGTACAACAAAAGTAACTAAGGTTAACTCAACCACATTAGGGCCAGGTACCTTTTTGGACCTATTATTCCATACGGGGTCACCCATTTCCGATAATTCGCTCACTGAGACCTCACATAACCCATTTCAACATTCCATTCTATTACTATAACCATTCATACCCAAACCACCATCCACTAGTTATCACGTTCTGGGATCACAAGTTGTCCCGTCGAGTCAACCCACATCTCCATAGGGCCACTCAGAACATTCTATTTCCAGTGGTAAACCACTCAGAGAACAAAATCCAAGTCCAAAAATGACAAGCAATGGTAATATGTATAATTGGGGTCCCAGACAACTCTTCAATTTTATACAAATTTTTATCACTCATAGTTTTGTGAGACATTACTTGACATGGTCATACAGTTTATTTATCAAAAGGATAATGTCTCCTTAAGCCTTTCAAGTTGGTATAGGAAAATTTCAATTTTTTTTACATATTTAACCTATCCTAAGGTTCAAGGCCACCTCCATTTAGGTCATGTCATGTCCCATCAGTCATCATATGTTGTTAGTTCTCATTCCCAAAGAATTTAAATTCAAAAAAGAGCCACTAGCCAATCTTACAACTTTTCGTAGTGAATTCAGTGTAAAATAGGCAGAAAACGCTACAAAAACACCTGATAATTTCGTAGTGAATATGAAGCATTTCTCTATTTTCTGACTTTGAGCAGTCAACCTCAAGGGAAGTTTATGGGAAAACAATGAATTATTTTAAGAAACTGAGAGAGGTTATTTTCAATAACATATCAAATAACAATAACCATGGAAAATTTTAGGGGCTAATATTCACAGGTGGGCTAATTTTCCATGTTTGTTCCAAAAAAAAGATTCGCCAATTTCCATTTTTTTTATAAAACTAATTCGCCAAAATTTTACAATATAAAATTATTTTATGTTAAAAATCGCCAAAATTATATAGAGAATATATATAATATCATTATAAAATTGAACAATTTTACAAATACATCAATAAAAATTTTATAGTTTGCATATTAGGGACTAGTGAGATTCGCCAATTTTTTAAACTTCGAGATAATTTTCCATCCTTAAAATTATCCCTGACAAAAACCTCTTTCACTTTTCTCAAATGTGCTACAATTGGGAGATATAGGGATGTCATTCGGCCTTATTTTTAGAAAACATAATTTTCTTGATTTATACATGTTTTGCAAATGCAGATTCCGGATAGCTGGAGATGGTATTTAAAAAACCAAGAGAGTTTTTTCTCCAAAATATTCTGATCTACAAAAACCTCCTCCAGTTTTTCAAGATCTATTAATAGTTTGGAAATATGACTTCATTTCTAAACTGCAAATTCTTCCTTTTTTAGGAGTTTTCATAGTGTGCTTCAGGCTTGAAGCCAGAAAAACGCTACAAAAAAACTGTAGGTGTATTTTTGCTTTTAAAGTAAGTTTTTTCATGATTCAAGGAGGGAGATCCATGGTGGTAAGGTGCTATGACATGATTGACATGTTGGAACAACAAAGACGTCAAGATATTGATGGAAAAGCCATTTTTCCTATGCTACTAAAACACGCTACGAAAATTTATGTACATGATTGTTTTAGCAGTCAGCTTCAAGTTTGATTTAAGATGAAATGAAACAGTATTTTGGAAATATGAAAGAGGTTTTTCTTCATCATAGGTCAATATACAAAAACCTCTCTCAGTTTCTGCAAGTCCATCAGGGTTTGGAAATTATACACTCATCTTTGAAGCCTATTTTTCAGAATTTTCACTAACCAGATTTGTGAAAAAATTGTAAAAATTCGACTTGGAGGAGGTCCAACTCAGCATGCACGTGGCATAATGACACATCAGCACTCTAGTACACTCAGAAAATTAGTTGGTTACAGTTTGGAAGGGTTACTAAATTTATTTTTTGAACTATTAATGAAAGTAGTTCTTTTCTTATTCAAACTCTGCAAAACAGAAATATCCCTAGGAAGTATCCAAGCGATGGAATCATGTTTGAAATAGGTCTCTGAGGTGGGAATTTGAAGCTAGAAAGGTGGCATATCATTTTTATAAGTACTCATTCTATAAAGGAAAGAGTTTTAGAGTTAGAAGAGGTAGAGAGATGTTATCAAGGAACTACTCTTGTAATCTTTGCCTATCAGTAATATACAGTTGCAATAGCTTATTTCAGACCTGAGATTCTTCTATGTGTTCTTATGTATGTTCCTTATATCAGAATTTTACTTTATTTCCAGTTTTATAGCTGTATGATCACTTGGAATTCATGATTACATGATCCAAATTCCATTTATACACCTAGTCCTTTGTTTTGTCATGTTTTATTAGTTTTCTTATGTATAATCACTTGGGATTCATGGTGACATGCTCCAACTTCCTGTTTGCATATATCTTGATGTTCTATCATTCATGTGTGGTTTTATAAGAACAAAATTGCCTCAACTTCCATGAGATAGATTGTCTTGTGACTTAGTTTTCATATCGACTCCATAAGCCCAATGGTAGTAATCCTAATACATCTTTCACCTACACAAAAACACATTCAATCCAATTCAGAGTTAGCCATTTGTTTTTAATTTGTTCATTGAATATCATTTATCAATTTGAGAGAGCCCTCTCAGACTGTAAAGGCTAATTTTTAGTTACAATTTGTTTGAAATAGTTACTCCAAGTTTACCATTAGCAACCCAACATGACTCAATTTGGTGATAACATTTTGGTGCCATTGCTGGGGACCGAAGGTGTAAATTTTCCCTGGGAAGAACAAAAAAGTTTCAGTTCTAAGGTCTGAGAGCAGTAGAAACTTAGACACATATTGGCTATAATTCTACTCTGGCGACTCCACACATTAAATAATCAATTGGAAGGTGACTCCACTGCTTGAGGATCAGTATCTTGATGAAGTTCCAAGATGAGTTCCATTGCAAGAATAAATGCAAGGTATGCCCCTATGAATCAGTGTCACATCCATAGTTTTCCAAATCCTATGCCAAAGGTTGATTGGTTAACTCATTAGGGGAATTTTGATGTCTAAAATGGGCTTCCTAAGGAAATTATAAAATAATAGTGGAAATAATAAAATAAGATTTGATTACATCATCAAATTTTAGACGGAAAAAAGAAAAACTACTTATTCAACTCATATTTTGAAATTATCTCCCTAATTTTTTACTCAAATTTTGAGTGGGAATACTCGTTGGATGAAAAATTTAATTCCCCATCCAAGAAGTACCCATTTTGAATATTTTTTATGGACTCTGCTACACGAAAAACTAATAAATACATGAAAAACGTGATTGCAATTACGTTTTTTCATGTATTTCTCATTTTTTGTGTAGCAGGTTCCATAAAAAGTATGCAACATGGGTACTGTTTGGATGAGGAATTAAATTTTGCATCCAACAAGTACTCCCTATCAAAATTTGAGTAAACCCTTAGGGAGATAAGTTGAAAATACGAGTTAAAAAGACAGTTTTATTATTTTATTATTTTTCAATCTTTTTACTTTTTTACTCCAAAAATGGTGAATCATTCCCCATGGTTGACATCATCATATTGAATCCTATTGGTTCTCATAAAGTTTATTTTGGTTGTAGGTTTTTCTTAGGAGGCCCATTTTAGACCTCAAAATTCCCCTAATGGATCTTCCTATATTTAAATATGAAAAGAAACACAATGTTGCACTTCATTTGGTTAGATTCCATATGCATGTACACAAACTTAAGGTTCAGCTCCCTGAGGATTGTCTCATGAAGATGTTTATGGTTACTTTAGAAGGAAAAGCATGGTCTTGGTACGAAAGCTTGCCAAATGGTTCCTTATATTATCTTGCATATTTCCATGTTGCATTGTATGATATGAATAAAGAATGTCATTCTTCCTTATTGTTGGTCAAAGACTATTGTAAACATTGTGTGAGTTTTATTGAATACATGGAGAATTGTTATGAATATGATGAGTTCATGGATGAGGAAATTTTAGAGGCCCTTCACGAAAATCCATTTCATCACCAAGAAGAAAGGATAGCCTCTCTCTTGGATAAAAATGAAATCCAACAGGAGTTTATTTATGAAAATCATGTTACATCCTCTGAGTTTGATGAACAATTGCCACAGACTTGTCAGACTTTTGATCATCAAGAATATGAGAATCATTTCAAACAACAAGAGGAAATACTGGAAGATAATTGCTATAATCCTTAGGTAAAGGAAGAACTTTATTATTCATTTCATTCCTTGCATCAGCCTACATCAAATGAAGGAAATTTCGAAAATAAAATTTTAGACAATCAGATGGGTATGCTTGTTGAATCATATGAAGAGTTACCTTTAGAAATTTCTGTGGTACATGCTGAGATAGTTCCTTTTGAAAGTGTCCAAGAGGACTCCAAGTATTTCTTCCTCTCAAATGAAAATAATGATCAACAATTTTTTTCTTGTTTATTTGAGAAAGGTCACAAGGGTTATATTGAAGAATTTGAACAAGGAACACCATCAAAGGATCATATTTACTCGCTCTTTCTTATTGATCAACAAGAATTATTCATGCATACTCTAAAATATCCTTTTTCAGCTCTGCTGGAATCTCCTACAGTAATGAATTTCAATATGATTTTCACTTATGTATACAAATTTATATGGTGGAACAAGTTTTCATCTCTCAGGAATGCTTTTATGATCAGAGAAGTGGAATGTCCAATCCAATCCAATACTCAACTTCTTGATTGGATTCATTGGAAGTGTGAGATCACTTGATTCAATTTTTATTCTAAGCAAGTAGAATAAGATCATTTGTATATAAATAAGCTTGAATATCAAGCATTTTCTCAGTTTCAGTTTTAAATTTAGCATGTGTACTTTCACTTCTTTAGCAGCTACTATTTTTTTCAGTGTCAAGGTTATAGGTCAGAACAAGTTTCAAGTTTTCATTTTGAATATGGGAGCATCCCAATGGGGATGGCACTAGAAATTCATCTTATCAAATCCATTGGAAAATTTAAAAGTTTTTTATTTCCAAAAATATGGCCCGGCTCTGGAACTACAAGTTCTTTGGTGTACCACAGGGGCACACCATCCCAAGTGGAGCCACTGTTATCACTCATAATTTTGTGATACATTACTTGACATGGTCATACCATTTATTTATAAATGATAAGGTCTCCTTAAGCCTTTCAAGTTGGTATACAAAAATTTCATTTTTTTTACATATTTAACCTATCCTAAGGTTCAAGGCCACCTTGATTTAGGTCATGTCATGTCCAATCAGTCATCATATGCTGTTAGTTTTCATTCTCCAATAATTTAAATTCAAAAAAGAGCCATTAGCTAGTTTTACAAATTTTCGTAGCGAATTCAGTGTAAAATAGGCAGAAAATGCTATGAAAACACCTAATAATTTCATAGTGAATATGAAGCATTTCTCTATTTTCCGACTTTGAGTATTCAACTTAAAGGGAGGTTTCTGGGAAAAAAAAGAAGTATTTTAAGAAATTGAGAGAGGTTAGTTTCAAGAACATATCAAATAAAAATAACCTCTTTCACTTTTCTCAAAGGTGCTAAAATTTGGGAGATACATGGATGTCTTTCGGCCCTATTTTCAAAAAACATAATTTTCCTGTTTTATACATGTTTTGCAAATGCATATTCTGGACAGCTAGAGATGGTATTTAAGAAAAAACCAAGAGAGGTTTTTCTTCAACGCATTTGGATCTACAAAAAAATCCTCTAGTTTTGCAAGATCTATTAATATTTAGGAAATATGAGTTCATTTCTAAACTACGAATTTTGCCTTTTTTAGGATTTTTCGTAGCGTGCTTCAGGCTTGAAGCCAGAAAAACGCTGCGAAAAAACATGTAGGTGTCTTTTTAAATTTAAAGTCAATTTTTGCATGATTCAAGGAGGGAGATCCATAGTGGTAAGGTGTTATGACATTATTGACATGTTGGAACAACAAAGAAGTCAAGAATATTGATGGAAAATACATTTTTCCTACGCTACTAAAACATGCTACGAAATTTTTTGTACATGACTGTTTTAGTAGTCAACTTCAAGTTTGATTTCAGATCAAATGAAAAATTATTTTGGTAATTTTAAAGAGTTTTTTCTTCAGCACATGTCCATATACACAAACCTCTCTCAGTTTCTGCAAAGCCATCATGGTTTGGAAATTATACACTCATCTTTGAAGCCTATTTTTCAGAATTTTCACTAACTAGATTTGTGAAAAAATTGTAAAAATTCGACTTGGAGGAGGTCCAGCTCAGCATCCACGTGGCATAATGACACATCAGCACTCTAGTACACTCAGAAAATTAGTTTTTTTTAGTTTATAAGGGTTATTAATTTGATTTTTTGAACTATTAATGAAAGAAGAGTCCTTTTTGTATCCAAACTCTACAAAAGAGAAATATCCCTAGGAAGTCTCCAAGTGGTGGAATCATGTTTGAAATAGGTCTCTGAGGTGGAAATTCAAATATAACAAGGTGGAATATCATTTTTATGAGTCCTCGTTCTATAAAGGAGAGAGTTTTAGAGTTAGAAGAGGTTGAGAGATGTTATGAAGGCACTACTCTTGTAATCTTTGTCTATCAGTAATATACAGTTGCAACATCTTATTTCAGACCTGAGATTCTTCTATGTGTTCTTATGTATGTTTCTTATATCAGCATTATATACTTTCTTTCCATATTTCTAGTTGTATGATCACTTGAAATTCATGATTACATGCTCCAACTTCCATTTATACACCTAGTCTGATGTTTTGTCATGTTTTATTAGTTTGATTATGTATAATCACTTGCAATTCATGGTGACATGCTCTAACTTCCTATATGCATATAGCTTGTTGTTCTATCATTCATGTGTGGTTTTATAAGAACACAATTACCTTAGTTTCCATGAGATAGATTGTCTTGTGACTTAGTTTTCGTATCGACTGCATAAGCCCAGTGGTAGTAAACCTAATACATCTTTCACCTACACAAAAACACATTCAATCCAATTCAGAGTTAGCCATCTATTTTTAAGCTGTTCATTGAATATTATTTATCAATTTTAGAGAGCCCTCTCAAACTGGAAAGGATAATTTCCAGTTACAAGTGGTTTGAAATAGTTACTCCAAGTTGACCATTGAAGCAGCCCAACAAGACTCAATTTGGTGATAACACAAACAACAACACGATAGGCAGAGACCCTACACAATGATATTCTACAGAGGTATGAACAACAACAAAAATAGGTCCTCACGCTTACTGATGAGCGCAATCAACTCTGACACGAGAGGGATACCCTTCAACAACATCTTGATCAAGTCACCGATAATTTCAAGGAACTATGGCAAATGATCACCAGTGTAAACAAGAGTGCACGAATAGAAATTTTAGCATGCTCGAGTGTTGAACATTCCATCCATGTAAGGGTAGCATGTGCCAACTTGGGAAATTCAAATGAAGAATTAAGGGAAGAAATTGTAGCAAGACCAACACTATCAAACCCTTCTACGGTATATGTAGAAAAGGTAATGTAGAGGCAAAAGAAGATGCAGGACATGAAGTAAAAGTTAGGAACAATGGTCACACAGGCATACAACCTATTGGAGAAACGCCACGAGTGCTCCAAATCACTTACTATGTAGGTGCAACCCGTCTTCAAACAACTACAAAAGCTTGTCCTTGAGATCAAAGGAACACCAGACCCAATCATCCGCACCCAACTCTATGATCAAGTTGATGCACTTCAGCTAAAAATTCAGAAAATCGAAGAGAGCTTGGCAAGAACAAAACAACTCGTCAATGACCTAAGATAGCCAGTAAAATAGAAAGCAGAAAGAATTCAGCAGCTAGCATGAAAAGCAGACCCAAATTTTATAGAGGTGTTTAATAATCTTCCACAGATAATGCACACAACTCATGCTGACAAAGTGTTCACTGAGATAGAGCCTATGATGAAATTATGCCAAGAGGTGATCAGTGAGTTCACGCAACTCAAGACAAAGGCTATGAGAAAGGTTCCAGAGTTGGGGCCTTTGTTAAAGGATGGGGAATAAGAACAGGAGAAGCCAAAAATGGATATAGTCGAGGAAAATCATCCAACAACAGAAGCTGATGGTCAACCGGGACCGCAACAGGGAAAAATATTGACTCAGAATGAGTCAATAGCATGTGGTTGGGGCTTGTTTCGGCCTTTGTTTTGAACAATACAATTTTGAGTTGCGGAAGGCTAGGAGCAGAAAGAACAGGTGGAAGAGTGTAATTAAGGAAATCAAGGAGTCGTTGTGGGTGCAGAGAGCCTTCAAATAGATGGCAGAGCACAGGAAGGTGGAAACATAGATGGAAGGAATGGGGGACAGTGAATAGACTAAAGGACTCCCAGAAGTAGATTCAATTGCGGAAAAGAGACGGGTAGCAGCGGAGCACAAGGGAACAATTGAGCGAAGAAGGGGCAAAGACTGGCAGTGTCAGTTGGCAGGAGTAGATAAGTAAGGAACGAGTGAGTCAGAAGGGGGTTCTAGGTATTAAGGGAGGTCTACAGAGCTTGTATGTATTGTGTTCTGTTATCTTGAACTCTACGGAGTATGTCATGTAATGTTTGGTTGAATTAATAGAAACAAACTGATTTTGTGTGGCTCAATATGAGATGTGTGACAGTAGTTGTTAGATGTATGTTCACCTATTTTAAATTTCTTTTGATGTTCGTATTGTTTACTGCTAAATGATAGCTTGTTTCTCAAATCACATGTGGTGAATATGCTCTCTGTAATGTAATGTATGAATCGTTGTTAGTAATCTCTCTTTAGTATTAATGGTCTAGCCTCCAATATTAGTAAGGTCACGACACGCCTTAGGTGAGACTCCTTGCTCTCTTGGGAAATGTGAAAGTGTGGGCATTGTCGTAGACTACAGAAGAATCTTGTTGGCTCTAAGCCTGAACTGGGGTCTTTCCCAAAGACCTCATTTTTCAGCAACAGTGCCCCTACAAAAATGCCTTTGAGTGCCACTGAGGAGGCCACGGTTGTCAAGCCAATTTCATGGTAGCCGAAGTATGTCAATCTATGGAGACCCTCTATGTGCATTCTGAAGGATGTAGATGTGGTGCAGGACTACCTCTAGATGTCGTTGATCCTGCAGGCCGTCCCTGTTAATGGAGATGTGTTTGGCAAGATCCCCCTTGCCAAATTTGATTATTATTACCTAGCGAACGAGGAGACGTTCCCAAAGCTGATTCTTGAATACTACTTGGAGCATGTGTTCTATGATGATGTTTTCAAGGTCAAACCTATGCCACAGCCAGTGGGTTGAGCAATTCTGGGATCCTCAATTTTTTAAGGATTCCTCACTTCGGGAGGTACCCCATTAAAATTGTCTGCGTGCACCAGCTACTGGAATTAGTGCACAAGGGGTGCCTGTAGATCCAAGGTTGAATTCCAATAGACGTCATGCTGATCCATTGGATCACCACCCTACCAAAGAATGGGCCCCATCCCATGTAAATTTTTGGGAAGAGTAATGAGGTGAAGGTAGATGCAAAGGTGAAAAAGGACTACCACATAGGACGAGACTCCAGGGGATTCCTAGTGTAGCACATCGGGGACTCAGGTGTGTGCCTAGGAACCTTAGTCGTTGGCTGTAAAATGATGCACAAGTGTCACCCTAAGGCTGCCCCTACCCATGTAATCAAATTATCCAGACAATGTGAGAAGGGGGCCAACTATAAATGGTACTAATACCTCTGCCAAGAGTTTATGGAAAATGTGCACGAGGCACAAGATGAAGGGAAGAAATTCTGCTACTCCTGGTTTTTGCTGTTAATTGCATTGGTAGCATGGGAGATGCTAGAGGGCTCAGTCATCCCAGAGGTTGAGCCTAGTGTGTGTGAATGGGACTGCTACACCAATCTGTGGGATTCGCCCAACCCAAAAAGAGTGAAGGAGAATAAAATTTTCCGGGTTTTATTTGAAGGCGCGCTGGCAGCAGATATACACTCACGGCCGAGTCTATCCCTAGATGCGTACGAGAAGTACCGAGGTATCATATATTTTCATGTAACCATGCACCATGTGCAGATCCGGGCGCGCAACAACCCCCTTTGGTACAAATTTCCATTTATGGTGACAAAGGCAGAGATTGACCAGGTCATCGCGACCTGGCCAGTAGCATGGAAGGTTGGGCTCGACTCCACCCAGACCATCATAACTTCAACATCCAAAAAAGAGACACCATTGACAGGAAAAGAAAAATAAGTAGAGTAGCGCATCAAAGAATATGCAGAGACGGGTGTGGAGAAAGACAATGAGCAGGAGCTTGAAGGAGAAGAAGAGTTGGATCTGGGAGGCCTAGATGGTCTGGATGGCACTAGAGTTGAGACTCCAAGAGGCACTAAACGTGGTGCCAAAACCCCCAAGGGTGCGTGCAAGAAGAGGAAAGGCTCTAAGGTTGGAGGAACCGAGGATGTCACCTTGACAGAAGACGATCTTGATAAGATAGAAGAAGTGGTCACATTTGCCTCTAAAGATAGATGGAAAATAATGGAAGAGAAGTACAAGGCTGATATAGAAGAATTATAGTCAGGGCTGCAAGTGTTGCAATTGAAGACTGACAACATTGAGGGGAGCGTGAATCAAGTGAGGCCGATTCAAGTGATCCAACCCACTTTTATGATCATCAGCACGACTGACAGTAGGATATGTGTCTTCCTGGGCACAACAATCATTGTCGAACAACCCGAATTGTGCGCGTAGGTGCAGACCTGCCTAGAGGTTGGGATAGACTTGTCAATTCTGCCCAGTGGCAAGAAGAATGCAATCCAAACCATTATTATAGATGAGTTGTAGTGCAGGGAGGCACGCGTGCACCATCAAATCAACGAAGTGGAATAGAATATCGTGGCAAAAACTGAAGAATATATCCAAGCCCAGATAGCATAGCAGATAGCAGTCGCACAACAAGAAGAATTGGAGCACTTGATTGATAGACTATGTGGTGACCGGCCAGAGGTCTCAATCCCTGCATCAGTCGTGTCGTAGGTTAAAATGGAAATTTTGGTCACAATGCTAAAAGCCTCTCGATCAGAAATATAGACAATGAAGGTAGATTTCAAGCAACAGATCACGACGTTGCAAGCCAAGCTATAGGTAGAAACTCCCCCAGAAGTGCGTGTGCAGTGGGGGCCCTTAGTCAAGGAAGCTTCAAAGAGTATTTCCACCACACTCGACATGGGAACATCCCTACACGAAAGAACTATGGGACTATGGACATCTGTGAAGATGGATCCACTGGTTACTAAGATTTCACAGGAATTGCATGCCAAGGAGTAGGCGTTCAACGATCTTCAGGAGGCCTTGCCTATTTTTGTACCTACTCAGCGCATGGCCCGATTACAGACAAGGAAGATCTTGTGTGACGAAGTGGAGGAGCTATGAAGAAAGAATCATATTGTGATAGACCACTTGAAGACATGGGTCAATGAAGCGATGAAGTTGTCGAAGGATCTGGATGTCACCATGAAGAATTTTATCCAAACTTATCACAACAAAAATCTCGCCGCAGAAGGGCTGACATCGTAGAAACTGGTGGAAACAATGGAAAGTGTAGCTGATCAGAGCACATGTGTCTTGGCGCCCTTCATTTTTTCCATCGAGGAGCTATAGAACAAGATTAAGACCCTAGCATTGCTATGACTCGTGACGGGTCACAAGATTTTGTTGGGGGCCTGTTGGAGCGGGGTCTCTTAGGACTACAATTTTGATCAAATATAGTATTTATTGTAATTTTAAGTCATGCGGGCTAAGAAATGCACAGGGAAAGGGGCTTTTGGTCAAGTCAAATCCCCTCATGAGTTGTAATGGAAAAAAGGGTAGAACTAGGGGTTGCAAACCACAGTTTGCAGACTTTATATGAGCGAAGGCTAAAGATATAAAGAGAAGTGTAGATCGAGTCGGATAGGAAAATATTTAAGCTGGAAGTAAGTTGTAGTATGATTTTTTGAGCTATAAAGTGAAATTGTCTGTGTTTAGAAGGCTCTTGCTAGTTGTGTGCATGGAGACCTTAGCCCTACTGTGTGCGGACCCCATTGGCTATGTGCGTGGGTAGAACTGAAGTATTGTAAGGATGTTATGAACTGTGAATGAATAAAGGATTGTTTTGGGATAATTCTGAGTATCAAATGCATCTGTTTTTTACTTTATGATCTATTTCTATGTATTATTTCCATTTACTACATTATTTTTGTTTGGATCGGTTGCGTAATTCTTTTATGCCTTATATGAACACTAAATTATTAGATCTATTACTGTCAAACATGAATGTGATATATAATACTGTTGAAGGGATTGCGAAACCTTATTTGTGCACAAGCAGGATAACCTGCGTAAACTAACCTAGATCTACCTGGTTAGGGTTTCTAGTTATGGTTTCTGTTGCGAAGGCCAGTCCGCTATCATTGTAGATCTGAAGACAACCACATCATTTAATTCTCTCTCAAGGTGTGGAAAGCTAGTTCCAACACCCCCCCATACTGCTTCGGGTGAGACTTTTACCCGTGCAAGTAGGTCATTACTGAAAGGGCCAGTAGTAAGAGGGTTTTGTTGGTTAATCTTAACTCCAAACCTGGGTCCAGACCCATCAAGCCAACAACTTGTTTCATATTCTCTTTACCAATCACTGAAAACAATATATTTCTGATATTCTTCAGTCGGAGAAAGATAGACCGCTCTTCCCTCAACAATCTCTTGCCAATCAATAAGATCATAAATATTTTCATCAACTTCTTCATAAAATTTCCTCAGATAGGAGAATTAGTTAATCAAAGGATCACTCACTTTTCATAAATCATAAATCATAGTCAAATTCTAGCAGAATATGACTCGTTGAGCAAGGATTTTATTCAGTTCTCTTGCTTCCTTTTTAACTTCATTGATATTTGGATTATCTTTCAACTGGTTTTTTCTTTCTTGCAACTGTTGTATTTAAGCATATTTATCCCTCATATTAGATTCAAACTGGAGTTTCATATCATAAAATCTCCTTTTTAGTTCATCTAAGCTTACTTTCCATTTTTGTTTAAGCACTTTCTTTTCATTTTGAATGGTTTGTTCCACTTAAACAATATTTTCTTCCTTTTCTCTCTGAAGCAGATGAAATTTTGTTGCTTTATCAATGGTTGCACTAGCATAAGACAGTCAAAACTATGTGATCTTTTTTAAATTATCATTTGGAGTTGATTGAGATCCTTTCTAGAGAGCTTGAAAAGGAGTTTCACTAGGGACTAATTCCTAGGTTTGGTCTAGCTTTCTCTTTTTCCTTTGTCTACTTACAACTTCTTTGTATTTAGGACTATACAAAATGTCCAAAGGAGGAATTTATCCAATCCTTAGAATGACTTATGATGTAGGAAATTTTGGTATAATTTCCATATCTTCAGTGGTATTATTTTTCTTGGGAGCCTCAATAATGAACAAGGCCATCCCATTAGTTACCAAAGTATCTATTGATTATGTGTGGACTGGAGTGTTTAACTCTTGTGTCTATGTTGTTGATATTAATTGATTGAATCATTCCCAAATTTCATTTAAGTTTCTTTCCTCTTGAATATCTTGATTTTTTCAATAGTTGAAGTATATATCTCTAAAATTTGAGAATCAATTGGATATTTAGATGAAGAAGATGATGCATTTGAAAGTTCAGTATTCTGTCAAGAAATTCGAAATAAATTCATTGGAAAATGTGCTAATCTCAGACTTCGGTATCGATTAAATTCAATCAATTCCTTAGGACTAAGTTAGTTTGTTTCTGCTCTTTAAACACTAGGATACTCAGGAAACATCTCAGAGAGATCATCAAATTTATCAGGCTATCTTGTAAACTGCCCGATCCTTGCTTGTGTTGTAACATATTTAGCAACTCTGTTAGGATCATGTTTCCGATTTGGGATAGTTGGGAATTTAAAATATTTCATTTGATCAATCTCAATATAAGAATGCTTGAGATTATTCAAATAATAGATACCACAAGAAATATGAAAATAAGGCCATATGGTTTTCTTGGCATCTTTTAGTGTTTTGGTCAAACCAATACCAACTGTTTGATATGCAATTTTCGTGGCTAATATCTTATCAGGTACATAAAGAGGTAAAGCATGTGCATTGGAAAGACTGCCAAAAATTCTTATATAAGTCAATGATTCCTCCCCAAACCACCTTCCTATTGAAATCAAGTCATCATTGGCCTCTACAAACAGCCTGGGGGCTTTTCTATTGGAAACTTCTTGATGAATAGGGAGTATGATTCCATGAAAAATATTATAAAAATGAGAATGAAATTTATATTCCCATAAGATATCATGATATATATGAATGGGGGTTGAGACTTAAATTTTCCATTTCCACCCTATGGATGTGAAATCATATGAAAAATAGATAATATCCATGACATAGGAACTCATGAAAAATTATGGAACAATTCTATCAGTGAAATTGTGCTTTTGCCTATAACTTAGAATCTGAGTAGTTAAATGATTTGACAATGTATTTTCCCGGTCCATAATATAACTATCTGAAGAAAATTATTTCAACAGAACCCATTCCTCATAAAAAATTTTCGTACTTGAATAATTATATAAATGACATATCATAATAGTGACATGCGAAAATTTTTCTAGAAAGGGAAGCTAACGAATACATACCCTTGTCCTTGTGTTTTTTTGTTCGGGTCCCTTCTCCATTGTTGATAACTTATGTCGGGTGTTGGTTCTCTTGCATGTATTTTTGGTTAAACTTTGTGTCATACTTCTTTCGCAGAGGAGAAAAGTAATATATTTTCCTTAAATCTTCGGGCTTGAAAGACCCAGTAATTTTCTGTCTCAGAGTAAGGAAATATATGTCTACAATATTCAAGTTGTCGACGACCCATCTCACCATATCTGTGTAGGGCATGATGTTGGGGTGAGCTGTAATTCTGTGTAGAAAATAGTTGGCTGTATCGCTCCATTTAGACTCAGAGACTGGTATAGTATCATATTATGTAGAATCTTCTCTCTCAACCACCCTTGGGTCTTCATCTTCAATTAATTTGTATATGGCCTCCCAAGAGGAAGACCATGCATCAAGCATGCATTTAGATTCTGAGCATAACGGTGACATTTCAACAGTTTCTACTAGACGCAGGACTGGCTATAGTGGATTTGTGGTATTTTTCTTGAATTTGATAGCCTTTGACATCTCCCCTAATTACAGTTTATCGAAATTGACCTCTTAAGAAGAGAAACAAGGATGAGCAACAGGAATTCGATAAGGCAATAGTCTTTTCACATCCATTCTTGTTTTAAGGAGAAAATTCTTTTGTATTTGATAACAGTTATAACAAATAATTTCAAATTTTGAAACCATTAATCACACATAGTGGCCATTAAATGCATTAACATTCATTCACATGGCTTTCACGAATCTCAATACATTGATTGCTCGCTATCGGTGAAATACTGGAGGTTGGAATTCTAAAACTTGTGAAATTATTTCGTTCCAATAAATATTTACCTTTATAATGGTTTAAAATATGAATAAAGGGTTATATTGGAGATATTGTGAATCAACATTTCAACATCAGGGATTATGGAAGTGACTCAGATGAGAAATTATGATATGTGAAATGCGATAAGGAATTATCGGGGATCGAAAAGTGAATGAAAAGGTAGTAGGGGCTTTTCCAAAGAGGGTATTGGGGATCGAATACCGGTGTTTCCTTCAAGTACTCATTTTGAAATTTTCGATTGCAAAACTCTAGTATCACAGGGAGGGTGATCTAGTGGCTCTAGATTCTATATTTTATTCGCTACAATCATTTTATTCATTAAATATCTTTCTAAACTCGAAAACTAAACATAAAGCATTATATCAAAAATCATTTTGTTGGGGTCCTCTTTATCTAATATTTTGAATTTGTACTAGGCTCGATATAATGTTTTTCGTGATATTTCTTAATAAATATAAGGCTTAAATTTTTAAACTAAAATTCTTATCTCCGCCAAAATTTTATTTAAGATAATTTTATTTCATTTTACTGAAACTATTTTGTTTTATTAAAACAAAAGGGTTCTTTAGGATTCTATTCCAAAATTTAAAAGGGTCCCCCATTATTTATTAAATATATCATTTATTAAATGGAGTGGGGGTTGTTGAGTATAACAACACCACCCAATGAGTATATCTAAGTGAAAATATGGTCTTTTCATTCAACAATTTTCTTATCTCCTTCTCTATTTTGGAAATAAAATAGTATTAAATCCCACGAGTTTCTACTAAAATGGCTTAGTATTCTCTTGCAATCATATCCTATGATGAATAATGGAAGTGTCATAGTTTTTCAAATATTCATAACTCCATAACTCTTTTTGTATTCAAGTTGCAAAGACATAGCGAGTTTCACCTTTTGAGTATTTTCTTCTATGCCAATGTTATGTTCGTCCACATTCTCATCTACTAGTTTAAAGGTAGGTCTGGTTGGTATGATGTTTTGATAGAAAATATTCTCAAGACATTAGAAAAATTTTGAGGTCTAAAATGGGCCTCCTAAGGAATATTATAAAATAATAGTGGAAATAATAAAATAATATTAGATAACATTATCAAATTTTAGAGGTAAAAAGAAAAAAGCTACATTTTCAAGTCATCTTTACAAGTTATCACCTTACAATTATACTAAAATTTTGAGTGAAATTAATTTTTGGATGCATAATTTAATTCCTCATCCAAGGAGTCCCCATGTTGCATACTTTCAATGGACCCTGCTATATGGAAAATAAGAAATATATGAAAAAAATGATTGCAATTATGTTTTTCATGTATTATGCATTTTTCGTGTAATATTGTCCATCAAAAGTATGCCACGTGGGTACTCCATGGATGAGGAATTAAATTTTGCATCCAATGAGTGCTCCAGTTTAAAATTTGAGTAAAATCATAGAGAGATAAGTTAAAAATACAAGTTGAAAAAGTAATTTTTTTTTATATTTTTATTTTTTACTACAAAAATGGTTAATCATCACCTATGGTTGAAATGATCATCTTGAATCCTATTGGTTCTTATAAAGTTAATTTTTATTTTAAAATTTTTTTTGAGACCCATTTTAGACCTCAACTTTTCTCTAATGGGAACCAGTCCTTCGAGGATGAAGATGTTCTTGAGTTGGATCACTTCATGACCTCCAATGTTTTTTGGGAATTCATTAGGATCACCTTGGTCTGATTCTTTTCTCTACTCATTCTCAGTTTTTTCTTCATTTGAATCAATATTTATTACCAAAACATTGTCCATGAGCTCAATGAATCTCTTCAACTATTTTTCATATTCAAGTAATTACCAATGTTTGATGTTTTCAAGAAAGAGAGGTCGATAACACATTTCCACCTCATATTTCAATTTCAGCTCAAAGGGAGGCTAGAAGGAACTGGTTGTGACTGCTAAGGCATTTACGAGTCAATTTTCTTCTCTATGGAAAAGTATAATATTAAAAGCATTAAAATAATTCTCAACAATACCTCAAACAACATTTCATTATGACCTCATTCGGGGTGTTCATTGTATAAATTTTTATTAGTTGCAAGAATACTAATTTTGAATCATCAAAAACTATGAGATTCTTTAATCTCATTTTATGAGTTGCTTCTAGTCCCAAAATAAATGATTCATATTCAAAATTTTTATTATTAGCATCAAATTCTAATTTATAGGACAGTGAGATGTTTTGGCCTATGGGTGGTATCGAAATCACTTTCGCTCTTGTACCTTCCTATGAACATGCCCTATCAAAGAAAAATTTCCACATGTGATTTATTTTGTATGTTGGTTCATGCATCATAAGATTGGTCATTGTATTTATAAGAATTTCAAGGGTGATTAATATACTATATCATCCTATTAATTATTTTGTGGTTTATACTAGTATGTTTATGGACTTATTAGCATATCTAATTACATAAAGAAGCTTGGCCTATCTATAAATTCTACATTTTTTCCTCCACAAATTGGTATGGTGGCGTAAGATAGGTCCATTTGGAGAGTTGCCCCCAATTTCCTATCCCATGATCCAGAAAGGAGCATACCATAGGAGGTCTGGAGGTCATCTACCACTATGTCCATGACCAGGATCTTGTTCAGTATTTCAGTAAGGGAAACTACTAGGTCATTGATAAGGCTGAGGAAATTTACTCTTTTGGATTGAAAAGAGTAGAGATCATGATATGGTTTTTTGATATCCATCCCCACTCTACCATAATTTATTTCGGCAGGAGGTTGCGACTCTCTTGAGTCTAACATGAAATTATGTAGTAACTTGTGATGAACATTCAAGGTAATGTATAAAGGAGGGCTATGATCATCTTGTTCTTCTACATGCGATCCACAATCCACATGTGAAAGATCTTCTTGAATATTGAGAGTGTCGTTGTGGGTGATATTTCTAGAGGGTGCCATAATTTCATTCTGCCTCCTTGACTGGTTGACACTAGAGCAGTGGAAGGTGGTGTTGGTCTATACCCCAATTCATAGGTTATTTTGATCTCTATTATAATTGAGTCAGTTATTATTTTATATTGAGAAGGTGAGACTCCATATTATTCATATTCTTTGCCATCATATGGGATGTGGCTGTTAGTATGAATCCTAATAGCAAGCGTACGAAAAAGGCTCACTTTATCCATGCATAACAAACAACCCTAACAACAAATATGGCTACCAATATATTTATATCTACAATTAGTTTACCAAGATAAATGCTGCAAAAATCTAGATCTATGTATTAAAAGACATTAAGCAGTAAATAAAAGCAAGAGTTTCTCCATGCATCCAATAGACAAGACAAGAAGGTGTTAAAGAATTTTTGTATTTTTTGACACCTAGGAAGGGAACATAGAAAGATGTTACCAGTCCCCCTCAATGGGATGGGTTCTTGTAAGTCCTCAGAACTTCAAATCTAAAATCCCTCTCTCTTGATGGTGTAGAAAACCCAGAAAATAATGGAACTCAAAGGGAGCTCACAAAAAAAATGGTAGCGAAATATGACAATGATGGTGGATCAAAGTCAAACCAAAAGTATAGATCCAGAGTGATCTTTAGGCAACAAAAGGTAGTGAGTGAATGGAAAAACCCTTCTATTTATAACAAAATATACAGTTAGTCTAGATATTGGTGCATAGTTAAAATATTATTAACCAAATCTAGATCCAATTTTTATGGAATATTTTATTATATTTTTTGGAGGGAAAAAGAATTTGAATATGGTCAAGTCCTTTTATTTGTAAATAATAAATAAATAAATGATTTATTTATTATTTTAAGGATGTATTTGAGTAATAATTAAATAAATAATGATTTATTTAATTATTTATAAATGATTTAGTTAAATTTAGTAAGGAATATTATTTAAATAAGGTTTAAATAATTATTCCTAGAAAATAATTAGATAAATAATGATTTATCTAATTAATTTTCATGTTTTGGGTTAAATATGACCAGGAATATTAATTAAATTGTTGTTTAACTAATTATTCCTTGAGGAAAATCAAACAAATATGGATTTATTCAATATTTCCTCATGCGGTTTCCTATTTAGACCATAAACAACTTAATAAATTAAGGATTACTAAGTTATTTTTCATAGTGAAAGAAATTTTACTTACGGTAAAATTGGTCTTACATGGTGTAATTTGGACCATCTAATAGTAACAGGTTAGATGACCAAAAATTGGTGTAATAGTGGCTTTCGGGTGTTACAAGGGAGTGAACATAGCTGTTCTCAGTAATTTAGAAGGTGGGACTAGGGTCTCCTAACCAATTTACTTCTTATTACTATGCATATTCCTTGAAATATTCTTCAATTTGCGAATTAAGATCTATCATAATATGAAGTTTGTAGGTTTTTCTTGCATTCTCCTATCCATGTTTTCGTGTTGTGGGTGGAAAGGTTTTCGGAAAAAGGTTGGGTTGCAAGGAGGCTAGTTAGGATTCTTGCTTGGCCTTCCAACCTCAAGCTTGGAAGATTTTTTTAATACGTTCTTGATCAATTAGATCATCTCCTCAATTATTTATTTGGATGGGTCATTATGATATGTAAGTTGGTCAAGATCCTCCTTAATCTTCTTATTAACTTTATCTTGATTTCCCATTTCTCTCTTTTCATGTCGCAATTCTCATCAGTTATCTTGAACCTTCTAAGTATTCCTACTATAGTTAGGTTCCCTTCTATCTCAATCACGTCTAATTGGATATGAGATAAGTTTCAAGGTCATCTCTATCTAAGAATAATAGAGAAGTTTGGATTGAAATGTACCACATAGTTGACCATGGTAGCAATATGGGTAGGCTTTATTTCATTTGGGATATTGTTGTAGATATTAGTAAAGTATCTGTTGATCAGCATTTGTCATTGATGTCAACCCAAGAAGCACCAGGGGCTACCCAAATATTGCATGGGAATTTTTACCTACAAAATTAATATATGGTGGGTAAAAAATGTTTTTTATGGTTTCTACTTGTCCATATGTTTCCATTGATATATGGTATGACATGTAATTCTTCACGGTTTGAGAGATATGCATGTTTGAAGTTTGTACCCCCAGTTGGTGGGCTAAAACCCCATGGGGTTGTGGCATGGGTCATTGAAAATTCATAATTAATATTTTTTTAAGCTCTTAAAATCCCTCCCAAGTTCACTTGTTGAAGCCCCTCTCAACCTAAGCATTTATATAAATTGTGATCCTCATATCCTCCTTATGCAAGGGATTTTGCTACCTAAAACAGGTCATCGTGGAATTTTCGCTCCAATGGTTTTTCTACGAAGGTTAAGAAGCTAAAATTTTTATGAGGAAAAGCTGAAATCCTGAGGAAGCTCTTAGAAAAATTTCATATAAAGGTGCACAATATTTTCGGAGACATGATCTGTGGAAGTCAGTGTTTCTGCAGGTTTCTAAAATTCATCTCAAAGAAGTGACCTTGGGAAAATCGTCATAACTCTCTCTTTGAGTATTGGATTGGAATTATTTAAAAAGTGGAAGATAGTACATGGACTGTAGTTTTTTCTCTATTAATTTTAGAGCCGAATGAAGAAAAAGTGACACGTGGCATGCCGTACAAGTTCGCTGTACTGAAACAGTCCATAATTAGGGAATTGTGAGAGATTGGGCATAACTCTCTCTTGAAGAATCCAAATTGGGTCAGACCTATGGCATTGGAAATAAGACTCAGAGGAATACTAGAGGACAAAAAATCATATATTGGGGATTTGAAATAACAGAGATAAAACAGATTCGATATCAAGCTCCTAGAAGGCAAGAAAAAGCTAGATCATGTATTGTCAAGGGCTGCAAAGGACCAGAATTTCTAGGGAAACAAAGAAAAGAAAGGTGAAACAGAGGGTAGAATGAAAAGAGTAGCAACTAAGGTGTAGAACAGCAAAAATAATTTCATCACATGAAGTCTTCAAGTGGGTAGAACTACATACAATCACTGTAAAGGTATCATTGTACTAAGTCATTGTAAGTACATTATTGTAAAAATTGTACTAGTGTCTATCTGCCCAGAGTTGAAGAGGCAGTGTCAGGAGGTCTAGGATCATCATTAGGTGGTTGTGTCATAGTTGGGGTTATGGTCTAGTGTGTCTTCTTCTTCTACATCATTCTATATCATTGTAAAGTAGACCATTTTCCCTGGTACAAGAGTCCATTCTTCTTTTATTCTTCTATAGGGTGGTAGGGTGGTGCTAGGGTGAGTTGTAGCTCATTGGGTGTTGGGGCATACATTCAATTGACTACTGAAGAATCTCGGGTGTTGGAGCGTCCATCTAGTGGGAGCTGGAGAAGAATTCTTTCCTAGATTCTAGAAAGTTGGAGCTTTATTTTCAATTGGAGTTGAATATTAAAGAATTATTAGAAAAGCATTAGGTGGTTTTTGTCTCGGAGTGCGTTTCCACCTTAAAAATTGTGTGCATTTGTGTTCCTTTTGTTTACTACTATCATTGTACAAACACTGATAATAATTGAAGTTTAACTAATGCTCTAATTGAAAATAATACCCATTCACCCCCCCTCTCAGTATTTACGACAATTGGTTTTAGAGCTTGGTTCCTTCAATAATAGTTTAACAACTGGAAGGAGGTCATGGAGCATACGAAGAATGGTCTACCTCTGTTCAATGAAAATTATTATGCACTCTGGAAATGAAGAATGGAGGTCTATCTCTTGGTGCAAGGTTACGAATTATGGGACACTATTCAAAATGGATTTACATCAACCGCGGATGAACAAGGTAAGAAGAATTTGGTAAATGATGCAAAAGAAAAGAATATTATTATTAGTGGACTTATTGAATCTACTTATCATAAGGTTTTGGGTTGTAAAACGGCTAAAAATGTATGGGACAAGCTTGAGAATATATATGCAGGTGACTCAAATGTCAAAGAAGAATATATAGAGAAAAATTTGAGCAACTCAAAATGAAAGAAGATTGCAACATTGCTGCATACTTCCAATATGTTGATGAAATAACCAATACTCTGGAAGGATTGGGAGAGCTAGTTGACGAGAAGACTATTATACGAAAGATTCTTAGAACGTTACCAGGGAGATTTAACCCAAAGGTATCAGTCTTAGAGTACAGTGCAAATCTGGACAAACTCAGCAAAGAGGAATTACATGGAGTTCTCATAGCATATGAAATGACACTTGACACTACAAGAAAAAATGACATTAGTGAGGGGTGAAAAATGTCACCATAAGCTCATTGGTGAGATTCAAAAGGGCCTTCGTCACCAAAAAATGAACGTCACCAAAGGTGGCATCACCGAAAGTATAGGCGTTGTGGTGACATTCAAGGTCTATCACCAAAAATAATTTATAATGACGGATAGTGACCGTCACCATTTCATATGAGCAATGGTGACAGACAATAGCCTCCGTCACCAAAAAACTGAATGTCACCAAAGGTAGCGTCGCTGAAAGTATGTGGTGTGGTGACATTCAAGGTTCGTCACGGATATTGATTATAATGAAGGATAGTGACTGTCACCATTTCATATGAAAAACAATGATTTTTTGTGATGGACCTTTCATGGCCATCGCTATTAGTGCATATATATGGCGACATTCATTTACCGTCACCATTTCATATTCGGTGAGGGTCAAAAAATGTCATGATAAGCTCATTGGTGACATCAATATTCGTCACAAATAATGACTATAATAACAAACAGTGACCCTCACCATTTCATATCAACAACAACGATTTATAATGATGGACCTTTCATGGTCGTCACTATTGATGCATATATATGGTGGCGTTCGTTGACCGTCACCATTTCATATTTTGGTGAGGGTCAAAAAATGTCACCATAAGTTCATTGGTGATGGTCAAAAGAGCATCTGTCACCAAGAATTGATCGTCATCATTCCCTATGAATATTAGGGCACGATGGAATCGAACCACCAACCTCCTGCTTGTAAAGCAGATGCTCTTCCATTGAGCTAGCACCCTTTAAATAATTAGACTTTAAACTATCAATTACCCCTAAAGGTGCAAAGATACACCAAAGGAATATAAGATCTAGGAAGATGAAAAGTTGCTAGAAATAACATGTTCAATATACATAATAAAAAGACAATAAGAATAAATATGATATTCAATATACATAATGAAAAGACAACAACTCAATTGATCAATTTCCTCTATGATACCTAATATTTACCAAAACTATTCATGATTAAATACTTAATATTTACCAAAACTACTAATGATTAAATCCGTTTATAATTTCAGGAAGGAACATGAATTTCCTTTTAAAAAATTTTTGTCCTGTCATGTCATGATTTAATACAGAGAATGGTTAAATACATACTAATAGGGATTTAGTCCAAGGAGTGTTTAAAAACACGTAAACTTTAGAAATGAACATTTTCATGTTACAATACGATTTTAAAGTGACCAGAGGCCATAATCAAACTTCTACAAAATAACCATTGATGACAACAGGATAGTGAGAATCTTAGGCGGCAACCACTTAAATCATCTTGATTTCCACCTATATTACAATGAAATATTTAGTGTTTTGGTTTACAATTAAATGCTTGTGCCCAAGGAGACTAGAGCAAGAGGAGATCAATAATAAGACGCTAACATAGATGATGATGAAAATGGTATCGATTTTTGCTTTCCTCATGGTGTTTAATAGAGAGAAAAGTCTATGTCTTAGCTAGCCCACCACAGTTATTAACTTGGAGGGTAAATTTATCAAAAACATGACAACACAATGGTCCACGACTGGGTAGATAGATGCACCCTCTAACCATTGGATTGTCGTGGCGAGTGATTCTCAAAGAGTTACAGAGGAAAGCTTCTATTTTGGGTATTATTATTAGGTTAGATTCAAAAGGTTATACATGAAAAAACCTAAACAAACTTAGAAACCACAGAGTGGATGTAAATATGGAAGCCATGTAAAGAAGAAAATTCCAGGCCAAATACAATTACCATCATGCATATACAATGCAAATTGTGGATTCCACGTACTAGTGAAGAGACTATTTATCATAATTGGAAGTTTCCTTGGCCTTGTGCTCAGTATTGGCTTCCTACAGCAAATGTATGACTCTCTTCATTGTTGGGTAGTTGATGGGAAAGGTGCTTATGCAAAGGGGTCCTACTTTCAGAACCATGGTCATTTCCTCCTTGAAGTAGTCCACAAACTCAAAATACAACACTTCAAGAAATCCATTATTTTTCTCTATTTTATTGCACACCCACTTCACAAGATCTTCATCCTCTCCAATTTCTCAATCTATTGGTTGTCTTCCCATCACCAGCTCCAAGATCACCATTCCAAAACTATGTATGTCACTTTGTTCGTTTGTTTCTCTATAGAAGTTATGTCTTCATAAAATCCTTGCAATGGGGAATTTTTGTGTAATGTCTCCTTCAAGTTCACTCAAAAAAAGATAACTAACAAACTCCACCATGCTGATAATGGTAATCTAGGAATGGAAGGAACACAATTAATGTCGACCACAAATGTTGAATTGCTGAAATGTACAGGATCTAACTAATGAAGCTCCTAACATATATTGACTTCGATGAAGTAAGTTTACATCACTAAGGAAATTAGATAATAACATAAGATGAGCAATAAAATTTGGAGTGATATTTATAGTGAAATAGGGTATGAACCTGTGTTAAGGTTGGCCACACTATATTGAAATTTGATGTCCATAATGTGCATAGATTAGCGTATGTAGGCTATAACAACAACCTTGCCACATCCCAACTAATCATTATCTCATGGAAATACTGGAACATATGGCAAAGGTCTAATTTATAAAATAAACTTGCATGGTTCAGCTTTCCAATGCTAACAAGTATATTTTTATTGTTTATTCATAACAAGCACTCGTATTTAGATTACTTGTCAATAGAATGTAGTTTTTTTTTATCACCTTTGGATATTAAAAAAAATTCTTATTATCCACCCCAATCTATAGAAAGTGCATAAGTTCACATAATATTTCTAGAACTCCATAGAAATATATCTATAAAAAACACCACTAGGCATGCCATAGACAACTTATTGATTGATGGTTGCCAGACGACATAGCCATATACACTACTGGTCTCCTCATTGACATGCCTAGCTTTGCAGATACCACCCTGGACTTCAAATCTTGTTCACAATACCTATTACAACATAACGATGTTTTTTAAGTATTTAATTAGTCTTTGGATTTAGCTCATTTTGTTCCCATATGCACTGGAAAACTAAGTTAATGAATGAGTCACAAGCATTTCCTATTTTCCACAACTAAGTATGCTTTCTTCTTTCACAAAATATGTAATTATAAATATGCACAGGAGGGATAAGTCGTGTGTTTTGTAAAATTTAACACCATTCCTTTGCATGATATTTTGTACCAGCACCTACTATAAGTTTTTAGAGTCAAGTAATCATGACAAGAGATGAGTAACTCACAAATTTCACTTTGATATTATAAATATGGAGCACAATATTCAAGACCAAAATGGAACTCAATAACAAAACCATACCAAAATAAATCATGATTCCCAACAACCAAGGCATTTCCCATAAACATGGAGACAAGATACCATAAATGCCATGATGATAATAGAGACCAGATATTTTGGAAGTTCCATTTGAAACTTGTGGAGGTACTGCAAGGGGTGGCAGTAAGAACCAGGAAAACTGAAAGAATTCGGTGTCCTTGCTCCTATTTTTATTCTATGACACTCTAAAAAGTACGATCTTGATCTATGACGTATTTGTGCCAAGTGGTTCTAAGTTAATCGTAAATTTCATATTCAGATAAAATAAATGAATAAATGAGAGACCTTATGGGCTAATTTTTAATCCTTATGCCAAAATCTCTTAATATTCAAGTCGATGGACCAACTCGTTCAAAGTTCAAACTGAACTCGATTTTAAATGGAAAGCATAAAACCAGTGAAGTAGTTTACAAGTTAACATTTTGGATATAACTTATGTTCAATTTATATGACAAGTTATGCCATGACCTTAAAACTAGTTTCTTAGCTAAAATACTTTGTTAAGTCAACAATGACAAATAAAGATAGTCATGGCAAGCAAAATTCTCTTGTTTTTTCTAATGAAGGTGCATGTAACTTGATAAAGGTTGTATGAGAGTATCAAACCATAAATAGTTTCACTAAAGCATGGAAATGAAAAAGTATTGTTAAGCAACAAATTTTTAGTTGAATATATGAAAAAAATTGAGTTGAATGGCATAATTAAACTAAAAGTAACTGTAAAAAAATGAAATTGCCATCATATACCATATAGTCTGGTTAGTTCTTCAGAAAGAGAAAGTGCAATTTCATGATCCAGCTCCTCATGTTTATTCTGTAATGGACCATCCTAAACAAAAATGTCCACATACAACAATCAATGTTATCATATTGGTAAGACTTTTGATATAATCAAATAAAGCATGTACTATGTAGGAGAATAACTTGAAAGCATAGCTAGAAATTTGAATCACAAAATAACAATATAAAAGAACATGCAATAGGAAAGGAACAACTCCACAGTTTGAGAAATACGAACAATCCATGGCTCTGTTCTTATACATTGATATAGATAAGAAAATAAAAATCTATATTTATGAAATTCAAGTATCACACAACAATGCCTTGAAAAAATATCAATATGTAAAATTATATTTTTTTCATTAGGATTTACCTTGCAGAACCTTATGAAAAAGTATCCACAGAAACAACGAATAAACATAACAACATGGACCTCAGCAGAAATTGTGCAGGGGATAAAATATGAAGGTAAAGCACTAGATAAGTATTCAAAGCAAATGATGAAAAGAGTATCTAGAAAGAACTGAGAACCCTCTGAAGTAAACCACACATTTATCATCATGACTAGTACACTTGAAAAAAAAATATCAGAATAAATTATGAGCTATTCCACCAAAAAACAGTGAATTTTTGCACTAAAATATAGTTTCAAATTAATCACTATCATGATGCTAACTTTTTTAGAGGTAATAGATAGAAGATTGAAGTTTAAAAGGCAATACACTCTGATGAATTAGGTATTATCGTGGCATTAGAGGGCACATGCCAAATTACATTATCATCTCCAAATGCACCCCTATATAGTGTCCATCTGACACTTTGTGACTTGAACCTTTAAAAGGCTTGCTCAGCCACTTCATCATTTAAGATTTATTGTGAGAGTGTGATGGTACAATGTGACCTGCATGTCCCAAATAACATGAACCAACAATGAAAACCATAATTAAATTATTAATGCCTTACTAATTTAATCCTTGAAAAGACGAAAAACATGAATCCAAGAAAGAAAATGATAAGGTTCTCGTTAACCAACTATTATATTTACAGATATGGAAGAATTTTTGATTGGTTGTTTCAAAATTTAAAGAATTTTACTTATTCTCTCAAACATATGAAAAGACACTAAAATTACCAAGGCCATATTTAAAAAAAAAATCTTGCGGAAAATCAAATTGCATCTATGATGATATTATTACAAAAAACTTGCAGAAAATCAGATTGCAACTATGAAGATATTGTTACAAAAATCTTGCAGAAAATTAGATTGCCACTATGAAGATATTGTTACAAAAATCTTGCTGAAAATCAAATTGCAACTATTAATATATTGTTCTAAATTTTAAAAATTATAGTAATAAAATCCATCTTCAACATGACTTAACATTTTATATCATATTAGACAAATTTTGAGTTAGGGAACAAGTACAAGGGTTAGAGTTAAAATATTTGCGTCAAGGACAAGGAGATATCATATACAACTTTCTGAGTTGAGGTTATCACTAGAGAACATAGTCTTGAGTCTTAAACCAATACTTAATTAGGGACTTATGGAAATAAATGGGTACAAAATGTGAATTCATCCCTCATGAGTCATGGAAACCCACAACTAACTCCTGAGGCTTTACAACAACTGCAGCTGTACCCATCACACTACCTTTTTAGGTTAAATTGTCCACACCTGAGGCTTTGCAAGTTGCAACCACTGCAGCTGCACCCATCACACCACCTTTTTAGGTTGAATTGTCCACATGTCCTAATCCATAGAAGATGTAGTTGAATAGTCTGTTGTGCTGAATTGCACAACTTTTCCCACAACTGACCATAAGTCCTTGCATGTGATGAGTGCACCATACATGTATCATGGGAGCCAAAAGACCTGCAAAAAAAATCCAGAACAGGGAGGATGTAACTGGAAAGAACAAAGCTGAGAAAAATGCCCCCCTTGCAATGAAATTCTAGATGTGACTCCTCATGAACAGAGAGCCATTATTATCAAAATATTCTCAGAGAAAAATGTTTTAAAGCTAAATGTATACAATTCATTAACCGCCCTGCAATCCTACCATGTCATATCACCTTGAGCACCCCCCAACACAGTGACTCCCTTAGAAAAGGCCAAATAACTAAATAAGTCTGCTCAAAAATGTAAAAACAACATCTAGATATGGGAAGAATACACCAATGCCCAACAGGCTTGGGACTCGCAATTAGTAGCGAGGAGTTTCACACCTTTGTTCAAGATTCAATTCCCACAGGCTTCACCCATGGGGCATACGAAGGGATTGAACTTATGGCATTAGGAGGTGATGAACCATGTACATATATTGCAAACCCAAGCCTACCCTCATTCTCCTTAAGGAAAACACTACCGACCAAGTTCCATTCACATAGCTTTTACCCAACACATGGAGGTAGTCATTGAACTTATGCCATTAAGAAGTGATTACTCTTTTTTACATGTTATGGACCTAGGGCCACCCTTTGTTCTCCTTAAGGCCTACCAAAATATGTTTGTCAAGTAGGTTGTGATCAAGTGGTAAATCAAATGTGCTATCATCACGGAGACTCAAGTGTAATCTCCCCTCAAGAACATGATTTCATGATTTAATGTTGTCAATTTGTGTTATCGTTTGATATCTCATCGATAACTAAGCCCAGGCAGTTGGTCCTAGGCAATGTCCTACATAATTTTGATGAAATAGATACACCTTGGTCATGGAATTTAGGCCAAAGGTAGGCCCACTTTGTTAACAAAGGCTTATTTACTAACCAGAATAAAAGAGGATGAATATGTCAAGGAATAAATGAATAGGAGCAGGGATAATAACATACAAATAAGGTTCAAATTTGACACATATTGCAAAGTATATTTGTTAGGCCTAAAATCATTCATTCCATGCATAGAATGGTGTACCAAATAAAGAATTGGAAGAGAATGCACATCATACCATGTTTAAACCTAGGCAAGTGTAGAACCCTTCATGTTCTTCTCTAATCAAGAGATTCCACATCTTAAAGAGCTCCCCATTGATTTGTCAGATAATGTTATTCTAATGGGAGTGGATGTGAAGAAACTACATTGAAAAGCATTCCAATGAGAAGACATACACGTGGCACAACAAACCTTAGCATTTGGTCAAATGAGCACATTTCATGGGAACATTTTGGCTAGGAGGATGACAAAAGGCATCACACAGAAGCTCTCTCCATTGTAAAGGCATGGATGGATTAATGGGAAATTCCCCTATGAGCCTAGTTAAATATCTAATGGAGAAAGAAAGTTCAAGGATTTATTTTGTAATATGAGGTTCATAATTGCATCCATATTGTTGTTTGTTGATTGCTAGAAATTCATTAAATTTTTCCCACAAAATTAGGCTTAATATTAAGGAAAAGTCTGTCATTTGAAGAAGGGCTTTGGTTGAGGTGTTCCTAGCAATATCCCTTGTCGATTACTATTAAGTTAGACAAATTACTGCTATCATTTCAGTTCATGGTAGGACATATTTGAAGTTTCTAGTACAATCACCCCTTTTGTTGCCATGAATGTGTATTAAGGAGCACCTTTGTAAGGGCCCTCTATGTAATTTCTGCAATCTGGAAAAAAAAACATTCATAGGTTGAGTTTTTGGCATGTTGTAACAACACTATCGTGCCATCCACATTCATAATTTCGAACCCTCTGAAGGTTTCCGCTCGACTCCATTTGCCCTAATTGGATAGGCACTAATCCCCACTAATCCCAGTCTTCCCTCACAATCTATTTCTAAATCTATCTCATATTTTAATTAAGGAAACCACCCTTGTTCCAGGCGATAGACAGTTGAAAGCAAGAGAGGAAAATATTGTGGTGGAAATAAGCAAACCCTCTTAGTTCCCCTAAAGGTTGTACATGTGTTTTAGGACTTTACCACTTAAAGTGCAGGTTTGTGAGGTAACAAGAATCGTCAGTGTATCTTAGCATTTTTATAAATGTCAATGTTGGGCATTGAAGTAATTAGAAACAAGAAACAAGAAGTCTTTATGTTAGATAGAAAAACAACTCAGGATAGTAGTTGTGGATTCACCCCTTCAATATTTCAAAATATTAGAGTTTGTGCTTTGTTTTTGGTTTACAGTTTCATCATTACCATAGGTCCATTTTAACAATATGTGATATCAGTGCTTTAATGGGGTAAATTCAAATAAAATGAATGACCACACTGCATGGATGTATCAAGTGATATTTCAAATCATATGACATCATCTTGAAAAGAAGAGGAAAAATAAGGATGGGTATGAGAAATGTATTCTTTGTAATAGGATGGGTGAGACAGAATGATGGCCCGCAAAAGTAAAAAAACTTAAAAGAGTTGTAGGATGCTCTGCTTACCCTCAAGGAGATACACATTTTCCTTGAGAGGGATCTCTACAATGTGGTCCTTCAAGGGGAAATTACAGTCTGTAAGGAAAGGGACTACATTACAAGGGGTGCCAGGGTGCATTCTCAACTATAGTGGATTTTTGAAGAAGATGAGGGATCCAAATTCCAAAGTCTACTTTGACTACTTGAAAATAAAAGTGACAATTACAAGATTTTTGGTTTTCATCAGTGGGATGGATCTCTTTCAGAGGATCAAACAAAGGTCAAAGGCATGTTTCGATTGCATTTTCAAAATATTTTCTCTTAATGCTTGTACGAATCATGTGGTGGATGTCAGGAATGCTCATTGCAGAGTCATTCCATGCAAGATTTCTATCTATTGGTGTAGTTATTGAGTAAAATTGGATAGTGACTTCTCGAAAGAGAGGGTCTTTTTTTAGCTCTTAGTTCTATGAATATTATCAAGTCATTGGGAATGGATGGACTTTGTTGTGATTTTTTCATCAGGAATGGATGGCCTTCGTTCTAATTTCTACAAGGCCATGTCGAACACAATACAAGATTAATTCTATTGCTTGACAACTCAAAATTTCTCTTCTAAAAGGCTATCTAAATCTCTCAATAAAGTCCTTAGTAAACGCATTACCAAGATTGTAGCTAGGGGCACTATTTGAGGTTAGAGCCTCATTACTTTCCTCGGTGTCTCATACAATATCATGGCTAAAGCAATGGTTCTCAATTACATGGAAGGTAGTTCAACAAGAGCAGACAGGTTTTGTACAGGGTATAATTATTCTAGACACGTAATCTAGACTCGAGAGACCTTGGAATGGGCTTGAGACAGTGGCTAGTAGCCTTGTTTTTTGCAGATTGGAGCTTCATCAGTTTTGCTTGTACTACCATCTGACCCCGCACTATTTTTTCAAAACCGTATTTCCATTTGGCCTTGCTATTACTTTCTTTATCTACAATGTATAATCCTTTAGACCTTACATGAATGAAATTAATTCCACCAAATAGGTTGTGAGCACTTCCCAATATTTCCTCCATAGATTTTATGTTAGATCTTGTCAGCACTTTATTACATTCATTGTCAAGTTAGATTGGCCATTTAAACATCAAACCTGACATACAAGAAATTGTTCGTCATGGAGAAGATGATTAAAGGTTTGGAGGATACCTGATAAACACCTACAAGGAACAATCCCATGTAGTACAGTTCTCCTTCACACAAATGGTGCACAAAGAACACACTTTCAAGCTTCCCATTAGGTCTAGTAAAGTGTTCTATTTTTCCATCATTGTCACATGTCAAATCAGCCAAGGTTTCTTGTGTATTTGGCTTCTCATGCAAATGATGCAAAGGGATTATAGGAAAAACTTGATTTATGACCCATGAATCAGGTATGGAATGGAAAATATATAAGTTGATATGATATGTCACTGTTAAGTATTTCTTAAGCTTATCTACTTCATCTGGTAAGTCAGAGTCTCTACAAAATTTTAAGACACTAAATGAAATAACATCATAGACATCTTCAACTTGTTCCCTATGCTCAAGGCTTAGGAAACCAAGCTTAAATAAGCTATGGGATTCTTTTTTTAACCTCTTTGCATCATTGTAAGCTTCCTATACATTTTGTTGGAAGATAGTTTTTTTGATATCATATAAATTTGATAGTAGATATTCAACATGATTGCAATCTTTCTGAATTTTTGTGTTTGTATGATATGGAACAACTGAACCTGCATGAAATTCAATTGAATGTAGATCCTCTTGAACAACTATACCTGAAGTTTGAACCACGATGCTGAGCACACTACTCTCTAATGCAACAACATTTGTCCTTGTTAGTAACTCATTATCCCCTGAAATTTTGCTAAATCAATCTATTTGTCAAGGGTGCCCCTTTGCCCCAAATTTTTATATTTGACAATGGATGCCTTGGCTCACCTATTTTAAGTTGCTAGTATTCAGGGGCATTCCCAAAGGGAGGAAAATTCAAGTCAAATTTTGATAGGGTTGAAAAAAGAGATCCCAGAAGAGTAGTTAGTGGAAGCGTAATAACGAGTAGGAATGGGGAGATGATTGTAGTCTATATGGAAAAAATAGGAATCAACATCAACAATCAAGCAGCAATGAGGGATCTTATAATCAAGTTAAATTTTTCCTAGGCCTAGCCTGGAAAGGGTGGCAATGGAATGGAGTGGAATTCTCAGATTATAATCAATGTTGTGATGACAGAATGCATATCTTCTCGAATTTGGAAGTTTGAACTGCCGATATCAATGGATTAAAAGGGGGTTTCAGTAGAAAGGTTAGAAATAGAATTCATTATGCTACAAGAGTCTCCAACAAGGTCATTGATTGGCTTTATAACATGCCATTGAGTGGCAAGTATATGACATCAAGATTTTCAAAACCTCAGGTTCAAAGGAAGAATAATGAATTATTGAAATTAATAGTAAGTCAAAATGTTGAGACTTAGAAAAAACACTAGGCCTTGGGAAGCTGACATAGACGTCCTAGTTTTTTCAATTAGAAAGATTAAGGCAGGATGCCTTAAGTTGCAGGACACCAAATTTATGGACTTATTTGCAAATCCCTCCATAATTTGCGACAATGGTGGCAGCCATTAGTGAGTAGCATAAATCATAATTTAATTCTTATGAAGTTTCTGTTTGTTCTCACACAGAAACTAGGCTTCTTAATTCACTTTCTCTCTGCATTATCTCAGTCTCTATTAGCCATTAGAAATGAAAAGAACGCTAGAAAGGAGAGGAGAAAATCCCAAATGCTCCCTGAAGGAATTTTTAGGGAAGAGGGTCCTATTTGTTAATTTCATAATTAAAAACGATGGGATTTGATGGGAATCCTCTTAGGAGACGGTCCAGATTGACAAGCAATATGTTCATAGGTAGGAAGAGTCCTCCACGTGGAATGATACTAAGCAACCCTTTGCGAAGTGAAAATTTTCCCTGAACATGTGCTCCTCAAATAATAAATTGATGATTCACTTGTTAGTGTGGGTGAGAGATTTCAATGACTGAAGGATAATACTATTTTTTTTAAGTTGGAGGTGAGAGAAATCATCAGGGAGGAAATGGAAAAATCTATGGCATAGTTTGATAAGTGAGTGTGGAATCATGAGGAAGAAAAGAGGGCTACTGATATTGAGTTTAGGATAGAACATTACTGCAGGCTTGAACACATTTTACAGCTTTCCCAGTTCAATGTAAGACTAAGTTCAAAGTCAAGGAGATTAGATTGTACACTGATGGTTCAAAGAGAACAAGTGACTAAGTGGATGCCAACAAGGTGCTACTTAGGCACTGGGAGAGGTGCTTGGAGTAGCTGCCTCACTTAATCACTCTGCCAGTGATAAGATCAAACAACAATGATGACAGCCCAAGCCAAGAAAACAAGGCAATCCATAAAATGTGCAAAAAATCCCCATTATGCTTATTAGTTGTTAAAGGAGGGAGAAAAAATATTTGTATTGTCACTGCTCTTAATAATGTTGAAAAAGAATTGATGAAAACATCAGAAATACTCTGAAATCCTCTTATACATGAAGTTGATAACAATGTTGAGAGAAGCAAGAATGCAGATGGAAAAAGAAAATTAGGAACTGGGAAGCGAGAATCCCAAAAAATAGAAATTAAAAAAAAAATGAAAAATTGAAAGATAAAGAGGATATAAAACCGTATAAATGAAAATATATTTCAATATTTTACTTCTTAAATGATAAATCATGAGAAATTAGATCATGATTCATGGTTCATATTAAAAGGATGAATAACTTTTTTTTCCAAGAAAACCTCCCAAGATCCCCCTCCCCCCCCTTCCCCCAAATATCCAGATGGAGAGTAGGACAATCACCAACCACAACATAGCTGGAAACCCTGACAGACTCGACTGAATTTGAACCTATGACCTATGCCATCCCATCAGCAACATGCCTTTGGCAGATGGTTCAACTAATTGAGCCAACCCTTGTGCCTACATAAATATTATTTATTAGCCAAATTTTGGAATTTAAAATATGACTACAAACCAAATTGTGAAAGTTGCAAAAATTGAGTTATGAAGATGAAATCAAAGCATTAGTGCAACTGCTCCATAATCTCATCATCCTTGTAAATAACCAGAGACCACCATGGTGAGTAGGACAACCACCAGCCACAACAGCAGCTAGAAACCCTGACAAAGTCAACTGGCTTTGACCCTGTGACCTATGCCATCCCCATCAACAACGTGCCTTTGGCATATGGTTCAACTAATTGAACCAACCCTTGGGCCTACATAACTATTATTTATTAGCCAAATTTTTGAATTTATAATATGACTACACACAAATTTGTGGAAGCTACAAAAATTGAGTTAAGAAGATCAACTCAAATCATTAGTGCAACTGCTCCACAATCTCATCATTCTTGTAAACAACCAAAGACCACCCTGTGTTCATCATCCAAATTCTTGTTTACTCTGCAATCTAGAGCCTACATCATAGTGGATAGCAGAGTGCGTAAAGAATGGATGGATGAATTAGCTAAAATGGTTTTTATTCCATTATTTGGCATTCGTACGCACATCCTAATTTATACATTTGTTCAATGAACTTTCAACTTATGTACTCTTTTATTTATTATGTCATTTTACTTTGACATAGGGAAATGCACTTTTAACTTCGATATGTTCACTATAATAATTCTTGGTAGGGTCCATTATTTGCTGATATAAAAAAAAAAAAATTGTAACAAATTCTCGGATGATGTTTTTAAAAGATATCCTAGAAAAATTCTGCTAGGCCAGGGAAATCCTACTTCTTTTATCTTTTTTCCATCCCTGATACCCTCCCTTCATACCTGTCTGTTAGCATCTTCAACTTTATCTCAGTTACCAAGATAACAGACATTGTTTCAAAAATTCAATTGGTTATATTTCCTTCTCCATAGATATCTCTACTAGTGATGTTCCCAATACATCATTATGAGTGAGACAGAAATGAAGATGGATAGATTCAAGAAAAATGAACCTCAATCCTTGAAATAAACATTATGGTCATTAAACAATATATACTTAACGGGGAAGACAAAGTAATAGGGAAGTTAAATAAGGGACTAAGCTCGGAAGAATAAAAACCTATATAAGACCATGAGTGAAGGATAGTAGATATGAAAAAGAGAGTCCTACCTATGAAGTACACAACTCACTAAAGATCTAAGGTTGATAAGGATGCCTAGCAAATTGGAAAAACCGAAATCTAGATAATTAATAATGTATAAACATAATAATTGACCAAACAACACAACATTCCACTTGAAATCCAAAAAATGGGCACTCCATGTAACATGCTTCTATATGTCACATAATAATATCTACTTTGAGATTTTCTAATAAAAACCACATCATAATATCTTTCAAGATTCGTTAGTAGATGTTGTATAACAATATCATTCTAGATGTGTTAGTCATTCAAGTCTCCATTAAGAAAAAACTAGGAAAAGGAAATATTATAGGGAAGCACCCCCCTTGCTCAACTTTCAAGCAAGTATCTACAGTAGTGCACTCCAAAAATACACTTGATCGAGTGTTTTCAAAGAAGGTTACTTGGGAGTGGGAGCGGGAGCGGGAGTGCCATTTTCAAAAGTTCCCAATCCGGGAGCGTTTTGAGGAGTGTTTTTTTAATATATATATATATATATATATATTTGATGCATATATGTCAACAAAAGCATGTAGAACGATGAATTAGACATAAAAAACATAAAAGCATAGATTGAATGAGAGGTATCTTTATCATTACCTCTAGATTCATATAGGGATATTTTTCATTAATATCACCCTCTAAGCATTGGCTCTGGGAGCGCGCTCCGGGAGCGGGTTCGATGGGGGGGAGGCACTCCCCCACAACCTTGTTTTTCAAGAGCACACTCACAATTTGCATATTCATGTTGTCTAGAGAATGTTGAACACTCCCCAAAGAGCAGGGCTAGTCCCAGGACAATTGGAAAATCTATTTGTACTTTTTTAAAACAAGTTGGGGCCTGCGAGAAGGCCCTAATAGGCCTCATGGGCTCAATGAAGGGGGTTTTAGAGCTTTATAAATGCCTAATTCCTCTTCATTTCTCCTTGCATTTTTCTTTCCAAAAAATAAAGGTTCTGATTGTTAAAGGTCAATGATTTTGGTAGAATATCTACCTTTCAAACCCAAGCACTAAGCCAACGGAAGTCCCTCATGGGAAAATTTCTTGTTGTAATTCCTATAATTAAACAATAAAAAAATGCAGTTAGCTACCTCTTGAGTGGGTTTAGTAGCCTTTCGAGGCTTCTCCCTTAGCATAAAGGCATAATTCTGCTTCTCTGAGTCCATGTCATTTCTTCAAGATCCAATTTCTTTGCTTTGGGACTCTTGGGAGCATGGGTCTAAGCAAATCTGAGGCCATTTTTCATTATGATTCAGTATGTGTGGTTCAATGCTACCACAGCAAGAGCTTGCAGTACACCATGGAGTCTCATAAATCTTAGCAAAGGTCTCAGTATTGTGTTAATAAGAATAATACTCTATGCTACAATGTTGATCAGTGCTAGGTTCTATATCATAATGTATAACCTCAACACTTCTAGGTATTGTGCTCACTGATTTTATGATGCTAAGATGCTCGAAGATACTTGGTGTTGAAAAGTGTAACTAGGATCGGTCTTCATATTGACTATGTAATTATGTATTTATGTAAAGAAGAAGAGAAAGATAGTAAAATTTGTTTTTGTTATACTTGCTTCATGGGTTTCATGAGCAATATTTTATTATAGGTCAATGGACTTCTTCTTGATGTCTATTAGGATTCGTCTTCTAGTTATAAATGTAATTAAGGGTCATAAATATGAAGAGCCTAGTCATCAAAATGATCCAAGACCTTGTCATGTTCATCCTCATTAAATGCTAGAATAATTGCATTATATGTTGGCCTATATACACAGTTCTCTAGTCGAACTCCAACTAGCTTGAAGGGTCGGCCTAAAAACAATGACATGATGCCTATATATACAGTTAGCTCTGTGGTCATTTGAACCAAGGAATTGTGGATCTCTGGACAGGAAAAAGTGCGGATTTCAGGAAGGAGAAAAGTGTTGGCTAAAGGACAGAATTGTAGACATTCTTGTGATAGTTACATCATGATAAATTTTGGGTTAAAATATGAATTGAAGCAGTAAGTGTGTATCTGTTTTGTGTATCATTCTGGAGCAGTGAACGTGGATTAGTATGAAGAAGCTACGGTCAAGTGAAGTATGGTCAAACTTGTAATGAATTCACTAATAGTATAAGTCATTGTTCTATGTATTGTAATGACTGTAATAATTCATATGTTATGTTATGCGAAGGGTTAAGCTCAATGATCATGTTGTGATGATAAGTCTAAGGGCTAGTATAAGTATGGGAAAAGGAGGAAGCTAAATCTATGATTAACCTTCCTACTCACAGAAAGGTTACACATATCCAAATGCATGACAAGTGAACGATGAGACTTCAAATGTTCTGGTCTCCTATATTTGAATAAGCAATAAGAAGTGTTTGAAGACAAACTTAGAGGCCGATTTCTCTAAGGTTGATGCATATCAGTGTAGGTTGTTGAAGAAAAGAAGGATCAGTATTGAAGGAAGACTTAGAAGTAGTGGCAAGGTCTTGGAAGCATTAATAGGTCAAGGGTTTGTGTTTTGGTCATGGTATTTGTCATATTTAAAGTATATAAGAATAATTTCTCGTGGGTTTTCCTCTCCAAGAGGGAGACATTTTTCCCTAGCTCGAAGAGCCTAACTTTGTGTCTTCTATATTTTGGTAACTAACTTGATGAAAGACTAAATGAGCTAAAGAAGAGAGGACATAAGTAACTCAAATAAGCTCACAAGTAATTGTCAAGAAGAGAATTTGAATTAATCACCAGCCCCCTAAATTCTCAACACTTTGTGTTACTCGGTGATATAATGATAACATGAAGTTCAGTGATGAATCACTATGTTTGGATGCTGCTATAGGGATCATGATTTGAAGATCAAAGGATCAAGGAAGATAAATATGTCTTGGTCTTGGAGTGGTGAAATAGTTCAAGGGCCTTGGTATTGGTATTTGTCAATTGGAATCTCTATAAGAAGAATTTGTGCAACTTTTCCTCTCAAAGAGTGAGAGGTTTTGGCCCTGGCTCATAGCCTACATGTTGTGTCTCTTGTCTATTTATGTTTATGTATTGGTTACTGTTTGATGAAGAAATAACACTAATAATATAACAAGAAAAATATCTTAATCTAAAGAAGTTAAAAGGAATTCACAAATAGTCACTAATGAAGAGAAATCTCTTAACACTAAATCCCCTAGATTTCTCAACATTGTAGTGGTCAAGGGCCTTCTTTTAAAAGGCTTGGCATAGGCCTGCCCTCTCTCCAGTCATCATGAGTGGTAGATAGTTTTGGAGAGTTTTATGAAGCCAAATCCACCTTTCCCCCCAGTTGTAGTTAGGGATTCAATTATTTTGTTTTTTTGAGTTATTGTGAGACTCCTCTCAGGGGGATACTATGTTTACAAGTGCGAGCTACAAATCTGGTCTTGTCCCTTGCAACCAAGATTCAAGAACGGACTAGGATCCCCTCTGCCTTATGTATCTCCATTATGGGGGCCTACAACTTTAGGATACAAATAGACTAAGTGAGCACGACATAGTAAACAACACGGTAATAAATCTAGTTTATAGATTGTGAGGCGAAGCTCAAGGAAGGGGTGGGCCCTCTTCCTCTTAGCCCAAATATTTTAAAAGAAGCCTTAAATCTAGGGATTGTGAACTAGACTCCTAAGGAGCTCTCAATTCCAACCTTTCTTGTGTATTAGATTGACAAAATCCCATCCATTGGTGTGCCAAAAAATTAATATGACTCTCTCAGTGTTGACTACATGGAGCATGCTCTAATTTGTTGATTTAATGGATTTTGGCCTTCAGCATATGTACTTCAAGATTGGGTGGATAAGACCTGGTCTAAGCACACTTATTTTTTCTTCTCCTTAGAGGGATACTTTATAGTATACTTCAAGAACCAGAGGGATCGACAGGGGGTCGTTGAGCTTGGACCATGGTTTTCGACTGATTAGGGCTCTCCATTCAGCCATGGTTTGTAGATTTTAACCCCTAATAATGCCAGATTTGGCCATTCTTATTTGGGTTCAACTGTCTAATTTACCTCTTAACTTAATGCACCCTGATATTTTAGCCGATATTGGTAATGACCTAGGCCGATTCATTAATATCAACATGTACAAGCTAGCAAAGGGTATTGTAACCTTTGCATGAATATGTGTGGAAGTTTATTTCAACAAGGGATTACCTGATAAAATCCTCCTGAATTTGAGGGGATCTATTTACTCACAAGCACTAGATTATGAGAACATAACCTTCCATTACAAGTCTGCCAATAGCTAGGTCACCTCCAAAATGTATGCCCTTCTTCTCAAGGGCCCTCTCCACCTCACCAGGAATTTATTGCTAGTGTTCAGTGAAAAAGAAAAAAATGTAGAACAATAACACTTCACCCTTTCCTTCTTCTAGTTCATACATATGGTCTATTTAGACACACATTTATTTGAGAAATCTAAAACCTACACCAAATTTTCTACATATCCATTGGAAAAAACTGTTATTTCATTCACTCCTTCGTATGCCTAAAATGTTGATGTTATGTATTTGACAAAAAATCAAGTAGTAGGTCTGATAGGTCTCTGACTTATCCTTCCAATTTCATAAATTTCTTGAATTGCTTTCTCCTTTGACTTTGTGATTGTTATATTTGAATTTGGGTCAATATTTCCAAGTTTTACAATCACTAAATTGTTCAATTTGAGTTTTCTATATGACAAGTTTCTTGAACTAGATTTGTGATGTTGTTTGTTTCTCGAACATAAGCTCTTATTTTGAATTAGAATTTTCTAATACTTTTAGGATAATAGTAACTTTCATAGCTAGGTTAAGTGTTGCCTTGACAAAATGGGAATCTTTGCAGATTAAATTTTCAATGTGGAAGGTCTATTTAGGAGGGTGTTTCTCCATCATTTTTTTCTAAAATATCCCTTTACCTAATAACATAGACTTTCTAAAATGGTCTTCAACTTTTCACCATTACACTTATAAAAAATTGTATTCTATAAGAGTTGCAGTCTAACCCTATTTTTCTTGAATAGACATTGTAATTGTAGCAAATCACATATAAACATGAAGCTCTAATGTGTTTGGAAGAAAGTCGGTTCATGCTTCTAAGGAGACTTAGAGAACATCGTGGCAGAGAATTAACTGTTATTCAAGAATCTCTAGCATTTTCTAGTGACAGAGATGAGGAAGAGGATATACATTCAAAACGTTGTGCTCGCCAAAAATCTTCAACCAGAGAAGCAAATAAAATAGTCTGTTGTAATTAAAATGACAAAACTGATGAAAATAGTAAAAAGTTACAAAACAAATGCTAGAATGGCCTTAATTTTTTTCTTAATTGCAGTATCCAATTCTTGAAGAATTCAAAGCCGAAGCATATAATGGCCAGTGTAGCAGTATCCAAGGTTGCACTAATAGCTGTGAGAATGCTCATAGTGCTTCAATTACAATATACATCACTATGATCCCTAAAAGGAAGTGGTAGCAACAAAAGTTTAAGGGTTGGAAAGAACACTAGACATTCAAAAGGCAAGAAGGACATACCAACATTGAAGATAATTTTCCAAAACATTCAATGGGTGAAAAGACAAAGCTTCTTGGACAGTACAATTTCAAAAATTTAGATGTGTTAATTGGTAGGAGTTGGCATGCATTACAGGTCCCCTTATTTGTTTTGACTAATCAATCAATAACTACAATCACAGCCTTAGTACATGTCAAGGGGTTCTGTACTCTATTTATCCTTGTTACTTGGTAGAATGGCTTTCATTCACATTGTAGCTGGGAGCCTTTTGAAGGAAATGGAGATTCATGTTTAGCGTGGTTTCTGTTTTTTCAAAAGCAAAAGTTTTGCTGAATTCCAACATAGATTGTGAAATGTGTGGTATATGAATTAAGTATATAGTGTTTCTTAATAGGGAAAATTTCTAAGATGGTGTAGTGTGGTATTTTAAGATGCCTCATACAATTTTTTGAAGGAGGTTGTCAATGAATGTGGTCTTTTATTGGCTGATTGACTACTCTTGTACATACAAAAGGTCCTTGTTATCTCTTTGCAGCACATTATGAGGCCTCTGATATTTAGGTGGATTTCTAATAGGTTGATTTTGAGCCCGGGGGGCTGGTCCTACAAAGGAGTTAGCAGTCTTCCCTTGTTTCACAATGGTTAGGTCATTCACCATAGATTTGAACCACTTGGTCACTTCCTCCATGGTCATATGCTCCTGACTGGAAGATGAAACTTAAAGTTCCTTCCCTCTTATTTTGTCTGGGTATTCTCCCCTCTCGGGAGGATCGTATCTTGCCTTGAGCTGGATACCTGATGCCCTCATATTACTCTCCAAATATTCAACATCATGAAACATGGCCTTAAGGTTAGTCGACTTTCTTTCACTCAATGCAGAGAAAACTCAGTTTAGTTTTTCAGAATCACTCTAGGTTTGATTTTATCTTTTACTCACTGAGTGATTACCCCTTTACATCCCAAAGGCTTGTGGAGTTTCTTTAGGTTTGTGGAATTGAGCCTCACATTTTATGAGAAAGAGTAAACTGATCGCAGAGTATTGGCTTATTTCACCCTTTGCAGAATATCTAAAAACAAATATTAAGTAATTTCTACTTATGAATCTTATTTTTTAAAAATAAATTATACTTATTTTCATAATTTAAGAGGTTTCACCAATCTAGAAATAAAGAATAAATAAATGAAATAGAATCTTACTGATGGTGCAATTATCATCGGGGCTCTGAAGCATCATTTCTATTCCCTTGAGGCTGAGTGAGGTGCAGAGGATTCTCGCAGGAACCCTGTTGTTTGCAATGTTGGATGTCATCTAAACCTCTCATTTAGGCGTTCTATTCTTGCTCCTTTATTATGAAAAATGGCATCCTGAACTCATCAAAAACCAATGTCATCCCTGCAAATAGTAACAAAATGCAGCACATAGATTAAAGCTGAAACATACAAGCATGGATGCGAAAAAAAAGTAGTAGAACTAGATACCTGAGGTGTGTGTACTCCTCTTTGTGTGGACTGAAGATCCGATGGTGGGGTTCGAGATCAGATATTAGGTCTGCCACTGGTAAAACCCCAAGTCCCAACTCTCTTCAATCTGGTTTTCGCTCCCACCCTGTGCAAACCGAAAATATTCTACTTAAATATTGTGCAAACCGAAAATATTCTACTTAGATACTGTGAGAGTAAACGTTTTCGTTCATGCCCTGTAAAAAACAGAAAAAAGATACTATTTAGGAACATTTGGGTTGCAAGGGGTTTTGTAAATCATCCCAAAAAAACAAAAACAAAAATTCTATAATTTTATTTCCAAAGTTTTTTTAATAGTATTTGAAAAACTAACGCTTTATTGTATGTTTTTGGTTGTGATGGAAAGCATTTTTTTTTAATGTTTTGGTATATTTATTATAATAATATTCTATTTTTAGGATTATTTGTTTTATGTAATGATTTTATTATTAAAATTTGTTGAGATAGGAATGTTGTATTTTTGAATTTTAATGTGAAAGCACATTTAACTTGGTTGTATTGAATATATATATATATATTCAATACAACCAAGTTAAAAGTGCTTTCACATTAAAATTCAACAAAAGAGAGTATATGGTAAGTGGGTTTAATAGTTAAAAAGTGTTAGTCTCTTAAATGTCATATGACAAATTTGGAAGGAGTAGGGTGTGTACCCTTCTTTAGGTTAAATATATTCAAATTGTTGTGTGAATGGGGTTGTAAGATCTTATGTTTTCATCTTGAGAACATAGAGTCATCTTGAAGTCAATCTCATAGTTTAGGTTGTTAGAAGTAAAATATGTGTTTTGTCTTAAGCTGTGAACATTTCATTTTAGGCAGTGTGATAATGTGGTTTCACGAGGCATTGAAAGATGGAATGAGCATGCACATTTGGTATGCTAGTGTTATGTTCTTCTTGAGGCATGAGTGCACGTCTAAGAAGACTCTAACAAGGGTTGAGGAGGTGGAATACATAGAGAGGTTTTGGGGGGTTGTAGTCTCACTTAGAGGTGTAGAAAATCAAGTTAAGCACCATGAGAAGTTTTGAATAAAACTTAAGATATTTGACAAGCTGCACGAAGGCAACTTAGCAGTGGTACTAATTGAACATTCTTTGATCAAAGTTGATACCCTCTCCTTGGCACTACCACATTGCAAGACAAAGAAGAAACATGAAATATATGTGGAACCAACTAAAGAGGTTGGCAAGGTTTTTGCAACATATATAGGTGGTTTTGTCGTGTTGCAAAAGGAGTTATTGGAACTTGGAAGGTGACCATTGGAGTAGATTTTTCATGGAGTGTTAGGGAGGTGCAAGGGTGTAGGCCACATCTTATGGGTATCTTGTACTTTTGGTGTGCGTTAGCGATGTTAGTGCATTGTGTTTGATTAGCACTAGTTATATTATATTTCATGAAGGAAAAAAACCACAAGTTTGAGATGTCTTAACCATCTGCCATTGTAAGATGTGTTATGCCCTAATTTTGAGGAGATAATTAGAACCATCTCAGAGTATGATGGGTTGTACCATGGACTTAGGTCCACTTGCAAGGGTTGAGGTGTAAAGGTGCTCCGTGAGTTGAGGAGAATTATTGCAATGCTTACCTCTATAAAGTGTTTATGATATAATATTAATGTTTTTTTTTGGAGAATGGAAGAGGAAGATAAGAAACGAGAGGCACTAAGGTTTGTTGTAAATCAAACAAAAGGAAGGAAAAATGTCTCCTATTAGAGATATTTTTTAATTTTCCTCTTCAATAGTACTAACTTTCCTTGGAGCTAGGGAGTTGGCCTCTAAAACATTTATTGGGTACTCGAGAAATCCAAGACTTGATATATTCAAGCTAGTCCATTAGATAGATTCGTCTTGGGCAAAGGCTGCAAATTCTAAGGTGCAAATCTCCCATTTTTAATGTGGGTTTTAAAACTTCCATTTGAAAATTCTAAAAATAAGGTCATGATCTTGAAAGGAGGTCCTTGATTTTACCAAAACTCAATGCCAATTTTTAATCCATGGTGTGATTCTTTCTATTTGGGTTTTGCCTTTAACATTGAGATCTATCTTTGGGTCTAGTTATTATTCTATTGTTTGATTTATGTGTTGAGAAGGTTGTAAGGGTTGTAGGGGAGATCTATTTTTGGGTCTAGTTATTATTCTATTGTTTGATTTATGTGTTGAGAAGGTCGTAAGGGTTGTAGGGGATATGATGGTTATTTTCCAATACCCCTCCCTTGAAACCTTATAAAGAGATAGTGTGCCCCATTTTGTTGTCATAATATTTCAATCATGAGATCTTCTTATGAGTATGCCCTTGAAGGGAAGGTATGTAAAGGAAGTATAAAAAAACAAAATTTCATGTTGATTCGAAGGAGGGGTATAGATTGTAGGTGTATCTAGAGGTATTGACGAAGGTGAAGGATAAAGGATTTTACCTCTTATTGAAACACTTTCTATTCCACCATTCGAGTTGCTGAAGGGCACTGACTTAAAGTCATAAAATACTTATGATATCATCTTTGATTCAGGGCACATATACTTCTTCAACTAGTGTTGGAGAGTCCAACCAATGTGTAGGTAAGGTTGTTAATTTACAAGGTTGGCATCAATGAAATATTCTCTCTCTTTTCCCAACTCTAAGAGGATAAGTATGCATAATGGACTTATTATTGTAGATAATTGTAAATATTAGGTTATATTGAAGTTCAAAGGCTTGAAGTTTTGTGTCAGTGAGTTCCAGGTGTGTTAGGTGTCATGGAGTGGTAGGATGTGCTAGGGAGTGCCAAAACATGCCAAGGAATGCAGGGGATGCTAACAGGTGCCACATAGTGCCAAGGGATTGTTAGACGTGCTAAGTGTTATGGCATGTCAAGATGTAAAATATGTTTCTTAGTTGTTTTACGACCATGGTTGGATGTGAGCCCTGTATTCGTAACTTATTAATATGATTTGAGATTCGACGTGAGTATCCTAAGATGAGTTATAGGAAGTTCTTAAGTGAACAAGGAATAGTATAGTTGTAGTAACTATAACTTGGTCAAGCTATTATAGTCGAATCAGGATTTGGTTGGGTTCCCAAGTTGCAAAAAAATAATGGTAGTTGTGAGGGCATGATAAATAAGGAGTGATAGGGCATGCCAAGGAATGAAAAGGTTTTCTAACAAATTCTAGATAGTGTCAATGCATGTCAAGGAGTGTTGGGGAGTGTAAGGGCATCACAAGGAAGAAGTAGGTAAAAATGCATGGAAATGAATGAATAAGAGTGTGTGCTTGGGAGTATCAGTGAATTCCAGGTGTCTCAAGGATGAAATGTGTTAGGATAATTTTAGAATAGGACTTGTAGGAGGAAAGCCTTTGATTGCATTAATGGGATAGACAAAGGAGTTGAGACTTTGGGCTAGGCACAACACTATTTTTTCAATAAATTAGTTGGGTACCCAAGTCGCAAAAAAAGTAAGGTTATCTATAAGGGAATGACAATTAGTGAGTGCCAAGGTGTGCCAAGGAATTTCAATAAGTTCTAACACATGTTAGACGGTTACATTAAGGCATGTTAGGCACACCAAGACATGGCAAGTTCTAAGGAGGGAGTGACAAGTATGCTAGATAGTTCCAAGGCATGCTAGAGTGCTAGGGAAGCATACGAAGATGTGTCAAGTGCCAATATGTGTTTAGTGTTATCAAGTTCTAGGGAAACACAAGGGAGAACTATGTCAAAATGCCTGGAAATGAATGAATAAGAGTGTGTGACAGGGAGTGTCAGTGAGTTCCAGGTGTGTTAAGGAGGGAGTGACATGGTATGCTAGGTAGTGTTAAGTCATGCTAGTGTGCTAGAGTGGCATGCAACCAAGATGTTCCAAGTGCCAAGGTGTGCCAACACATGCTAGGAAGTTCTAGGGACCCACAAGTGAGCACTAGGTGAAATTAATGCATGCAAATGAACATTTAAGAGATTGTGACAAGAAGTGTCAATAAGTTCCAAGTGTGCTAAGGAGGGAGTGACAAAGTATGCTAGGCAATGCTAAGGCATGTTAGATGCCATGGAAACATGCCAAGATATATCAGGTTCTAGGGTGTGCTAATGCATGTTAAGGAGTGTTTTGGAGTGCCAGAGAAAAACAAGGGAGCACTAGTTTCAAATGCATGGAAATGAATGAATAAGAGTGTATTATAGGGATTGTTAATGATTTTTAGGTGTGTTAAGGAGGGAGTGACAAGGTATGTTAGGTAGTGCCAAGGCGACATGCCAAGATGTGCCAAGTGCCAGGGTGTGCCAATGTGTGCCAAAGAGTATCAGGGAGTGCCAGGGAAACATAAGGGAGAACTAGTTCAAAAGGCATGGAAATGAATGTATAAGAGTGTGTGATAGGGAGTGTCGGTGAGTTCTAATTGTGCTAAGGAGGGAGTGACAAGGTTATATGCTAGGTAATTTCAAGGCGCTAGAGTATCTGGGCATGTCAGGGAATGGTAGGGTGTGTTAGGGAGTTACAAAGCATGCCAAGGAATTCAGGGTATGCTAACAAGTGCCAAGGGATTGTTAGACATTCTAGGTGTTATGGCATGTCAAGATGTAAACTATGTTTCTTAGTTGTTTTATGGCCACGGTTGGACGTGAGCCTTGACTTGGTAACTTGTTAAGTGGGATGAGTTAAGATTGGACATGAGTAGCCTAAGATGAGCTATAATCCATTCTTAGGTGAACAAGGCATAGTCTAGTTGTAGTAAATGAAACTTGGTCAAGTTGTTGTAGTCGAGGCAAGACTTGGTTGGGTTCCCAAATCTAAAAAAAATAAGGGTAGTTATGGGGAAATGATATTTAAGGAGTGTCAGGGCGTGCCAATGAAATAAAAGGTGTGCTAACACATGCCAGATAGTGTCAATGCATGTTTAGGAGTGTTGGGGAGTGTCAGGGAATCACAAGGGAGAACTACTTCAAAGTGCATGGAAACGAATGAATAAGAGTGTATATTAGGGAGTGCCAGTTTGTTGTGCTCCTGCCACTTTTTTGCAGCTTGCTTTTTGAGCCATTTTCTCTGGTGTGGAGGCACTTCAAGAGGTATTTTGAACCTTTTCCTGCATATGGATGCTTTTCTAAGATAAGGCCACTAATAAATTTGAATATTGTTGTTAGAGAAAGTAGTAAAATACTTAAAAAACACTTGGCCTACACTCTGTTAATGCCTTGACCTAGTTAGAGAACTCATCATCTCCTTTAACCTCTTTCCACATCATTTCACTAGAAGTGCCATTTCTCTTTAAGGATCTTGAGGCAGGGGTAAATAAAGACAAAATTTCTAAAGAAGATAATGTTGACATAGATGAGGCGACTCAAAGGCCTAAAAAGCAGCAAAGGAAGGGAGGAATGCCAAATAGGTTTGAACCTATAAACACTGAAGAGCTGATAACCTCCCCTACTATTTTGGCCTATTTTCAAGATTTGGGCTGCTATGAATTCTGTAAAAAGGTACAAAAGCTCCAGAGTCACCCTCAGTTGACCAAGCTCTTTTCCCTATACCTTCATAAAAATAAAGTACACCTAGTCGGGGTAAAATTTGAGTTGACCGCCTATGCCATCTCTAGGGCCACTGGAATTCCTTGCATAGGAGAAAGGTGGTTCAAACAAAAGTATCTAGACCTAAGCCACTATCGCCCATTCTTGAAACCAAGCTTTCAAGCTGGCTGTAAAAGTATGTTCCCCTTCTCTTATCTATTGGAAAAATATGCTCTACTGATGAAGATCATCATGAAATACTTCAGCTGTGAGGGAAGGTTCTCCAGAGTCTATTCATACCACATAAAGCTCCTCATGCACTTCACCAAAACCAAGCTTCTACACATGCCCTACTATCTTTGCAAAAGTATTAAGAAAATGTCTTCCACCATGCAGAAAAGGCCTCCATCCCAACAAATGTCAAGCCTTTTTCATCATTCCCTCATCAAAGTTATTGTCTCACACCAACTAGAACAACAAGGCATCCCCTGGGAGGTTTTCATCATCCACAATGATTTCAAAACTCCACAGCCCACTCCTCTGCAAAGTCTGCCATCATCATCTCAAAATCTTCCTCACACACCTCCATCACCTTCCACTGACCTTGGTTCATCTTCTTCACATGAATCATTCCCTCAAATAGACCTTCCTCATTCACCTTCCCCTAAGAAATCAAAAAATGAAGAAACTAGTGAGGGCCATGAAGAAAGTAGTGATGGCCAAGAAGAAAGCAGTGATGGCCAAGAAGAAAGTAGTGATGGCCAAGAAGAAAGAAATGATGAAAATGAAGAAAAAAGTGAAGAAGAGGAAGGTGGAAGAGAGGGATATAGCCAAGAAGAAATTAACAAAGGTAGTGACAAAGATGAGTGTGTTGATAAAGAAGAAAATAGAGTTGAAATTAGTGAGCCCCATAATGAGCAAAAGAGCCAAAAAAATGGGTCTTATGATGAAGACAATGACACTAAAAATACATATGAAGAAAGTGAGGAGGAGGCATATGAAAGCAATGAAGAAAACAAAAATGACAGTGACAAGAATGGCAAAGACAACCAAGAAATAAAGCTTCAAGTTGTTTTCCGTAGGCAAGAAAATGATGACAAAGGGACAAATAATGAAGATAATAAGAAGGGAAGTGAAGGAGAGATCAGCCAAAGGAACTCACCTAGTAAAGAAAGAAAGGACCCTCACAGTGATGGGAAAAATAATGAAGGTACCCAAGACAGTGACCCTATAAAGGATGCAAACAGTGATACAAAGGATCAATTTGACAATGAATACAGTGGGTCAAATGATGAGGAAGAGGACAGTCATGGAAATGAAGATGTGCCCAACAAAGATCAAGGTGCCTCTAACATTGCAAAAACAGAGGAGGATAGTCCTAAGGATTTTGATAGTGATGATGGCATAAAGGATAGTGAAGATGTTGATCAAAAGGGCAGCCAAGAGCAAGATAAGGAAGATGCACACACAAAGATCATACATGAAGAGAAAAATAGTCCTAAGGTCACTAGTGATCAAGATTTGAAAATGAAACTTGTTACACCTTTCACCATTACCTATCAAAGAGGAGAGAGGCATGTGTTTGTTGCCGCCAAAGGGCAAGGGGCCATGCACTCCTCCTCAACTCCAATAAAAGACAAAGGTAAACAACAAGTGAAAGAGGAAGAGGACAATCATGAAGAAGAAAGATAATTTGAGCTCATTCACATAGACAGTGATGAGGAAAATGAGACAAGAATAGTAAACTCTCTTCTACAAGACCGGAATGCACAGATCAAAGACTTGGAATTTGAGTTAGAGAGGTCTAAGGATATCATTCACTTTTTGCAGACGCAGAACAAACAAATGAGTGGCCAACTGGCCATCTATGAAGCAAGGGCACTCAAATATCAGAAATAGGCTCAAAGGTCACAAGTGCAGTTGGAGGAATACATGGCCGCTTATGAGGCGGATAGTGGTGAAGAAGGCCAAACTAGAAAGAGACCTAAGACTATGGGTCTTAGGAAAGCATTGGCAAAACAGAGAGAGGAAGAATCAGCCCAAGCACAAAAATTTCCCCTCACTGAGCTCCTTGCCATGGAAATTGAGCATAACATGGAATCATGGCTTGAGAGAGCCAACATACATCTAGAGGCCAAACTGGAGAAGGCCAACAAAGACTTGAGCTTGCAACGGAGAATGACTGAGCACTATAAACGGAGATATCACTTTGCAAGGAAAAAGCTCAAAACTGCCCAAAATGAGGGCCCGACACCAAATGATGAAAAATACCAAGCTAGGCTTGGAATTTCGGCCCAAGTTTCTCTACAGGTCTCTAAGGACCCATGAGGCACCTACCTACCAATTTTGAGAGTAATAGAACAAATTTTTGTTTTTTGCAGATTTTGAGGCTAGGAGAGTAGCACACCCTGTGCTACGCTTTTTCCCATGGCATCTTCAGGAGGATTAGCTTACATTTTTGGATTCCCCATAATTAGAGGAGTATGCTCACCAAATTTTAGCTCAATTGGAGATGTTTTGACCCCTCAAAAGGGTCAAAAACACTCATTTTTTCACCTTTCTTCCCACTTTTCTGAGCATGTGTTGTGCTCCTAGCAGTCTTGGCTTTTTCTACTTTTTGGGAAACTTTTAGATGTCAGATTGAAAACCTAAAGGTATATATATAAATTAGACTTCAAAGTATTTCTAACAAGCCATCTCAGAGCCTTTTGTGACATCAGGAAGGCCTCCAAAACACTGTCGCAAAAGGTCTATTTCTACGTTGCGATCCTGGCAAGTTTTCAAATTTTGACACAGTGTGTTGCGCTCCTGTGTGTGACTGGGTAGAATGTGAATTTGGCAAGTTTTCTTAGGCATGCCAGGCCTAAAAGTAAATTTTATTTCCATTTATAGTTGGAAAATATATTTATTTAGATATTTTTGTGCCTTGGGCTTTGCAAAGCCTCAAGAACAACTTAGGATATTTATTTTGGGCCAATAGGCTTCTAGTTACTCTCTATGGCTCTCCTCTTCCTTGTTTTTTATATAAGGCATGGGGATTCATTGTAAACAGTTGGGACTTGAGTTTTTAAGAGAAATACATGGTTTTATGAGATTGGAGAAGAAATTGGTTTTATGAAGTGAATGAATGGCTTGTTTGCCTTGATGATGGAGAAGCATGTGTGCAGGATTCATTAGCTTGGTGAATGGTGATGTTTTCTTTTCCTCATTTCTATTTCATTCTTATTGGTTGCTATAGATCAAAAAAGTATAGGTTGAGACATGCTCATGGAAGCACCTCAAACCTCCTGTTTGTTATAGCCTTGATGTTTTCCTCTTTTAGTCATCTTAAAGAATTCTTGACTGCTCCTTAGGCCCACTAAAACTTGTTTTTGTTTCATGAATGGTTAGTATGCTAGCTTATAAATATGATTCATGGTATGCCCTTCTTATTTAAAGTTTTCAAAACCCTATTTTGAAGCTTTTCTATGGAATATTGATTGATTAGGTTAAGAGAAAGAGGTCTCGTTTTGATCTTGCCCTTTTCCCATGCTTATGAACTTATTTCAAAGTTCCCAATAACTTTACATATGCTGTCCCTCTCCATAAATTGAGTTGTTTGTTTTTCTTATGTGTTTTCCCAAAAAGCTGAAGGTGAATTTCTAAATTTAGGAGTTCTAATGCTTCTATGTTTCACCGGAATGTCAATCTTACATGTTTATCAATTTGAGTATTGTTCATAGAGATTAATGGTTTTCCCTAGCTCATGAGTTATTTCTTTCAGACTATATATGTTTAAGACCTCTTAGTTTTTTCCCAAACTTGATGTTCTTTACACCTCATACATCACCCAAAGGATCAATTAACCTTGCTAAATCGGCCCTGCAATACACTCTGTTTCATCATTTAGACACCCTTGACTTCATATGACCCCAAAGCCCTATTGATTTGATAATCTCTCATTCCACCTATCCTACTTGATCATCTTACCCCAACCCAAAACAAACAAATAAATTACACTTAACAACTAGCCTAAAATCAATCATCCAAAGCGAACAAGTTCACATCCCTCGCATAATACAGAGAGCCCTCTTTGTGTCCAGGAAGGCTAAGTCCTAGGACTCTAAAGACTGGTTTGATGTTTCCCTATCATTTGGTCTACCAATCTTCCAAATCACGGGACCACAACATAATGGTGATCACAATGGGAATGAGTACATAGTATCCTAAAAACTCTTATAAAATCTTTTAACCCTCAGTTAAACTTTGAAATCCTGTGATTTGTAAAACACCTCATCACTTTCACCAACACAATGGTGATCATGATGCAACCTCTAATGTCAGTGATAATCTAAGTATCCCTTAGGACTTCAGAAACGTTCGTCAAATCATAGAAAACTTAATTAATAGCCTAAGAGTAGAACCTAGCTTTTTCACCATCCTAGAAAATTGATGACTTAGCTATGGGACACTCTTAAATAACCTTCGGGCTACATATAGAAACTTAGAAAACCCAAAAACATTTCTAGATTTGATTTTTGTCAGTATTGGTGGTGGACCATAGACAACATATCTTCAAAACAACTAAAAATATCCACTTAGCGACTCCACTAGCCTCCAGTAGGCCTTCTAAATTTTGCTAAGTATCTATAGACTTTTGCAGGACTGCATCAAACCAGCCCTAAGAAGTCTAGAAACCTAGTCACACACTGTGCAATTTTGATAGCACCTAGAGAGGTTAGCCTTTCGAAAGTAGTCATAAACTTTCAGCCTCTCAAAATTTTGAGTTTGAAATATGGCTCCACGAAGAATCAATAGCAGATCTCATCCGGATCCAAACCCTCCTATTATAGTTGATTACCCATAAAATATTTGGTGGAAAACTTCTAAAACTGGAAACATAGTTACTAATAGTACCATTCATAAGAAAGCTCTGTACCTGAACAACCTACAGCCTTGCAAGTTCCCCAGTTTGACTTGTGCCATACCAAAAACCATTTTAGAACCAAGTCACTAAGTAGAATCGACCATACCGACCTTGAGCCCATAGACTTGCATCAGAGTCTTAGTAGAGAAGCCTCTCCTTCCACACCACCTTATTTCCAACTTCTCCACCACTTTGGACCTTTTCACCCCAAGTCTGCTCAGAATCAGTTTACTAGTCTGAGTGCTTCCTCCACACCCATTCACACCTCCACTGTGCAAACCACTCCATCTCATATTACAAATCCTCTTCTTGTAAATCCACCATTAGCTCCCGTCATGGAAACATGGTATGCACCCCTTTTGTTACCACAACCATTGGTACCTTTGCCAAATGATTACCAATCCAGAATCCCACACTTCATCGGGGCTGAATCCACTACTGCCCAATAACATGTAGATAGAATGAATGATGCTTTTGACTACATGGAATTAAAAGAGGAAACCATGAAGATGAGGATGTTTTCCTAAAGTCTAGGAGGAGAAGCTAAGAAATGGTTCAAAATCCTAACTCCCAACAGCATACATGATCTCCCTTCCCTTTACCAAAATTTCATAAAAAAATGGGAAATCAAGAAAAACCCTCTTCAGATCCTTTCGGAATATAGCAATCTCAAAATAAACATGGTAGAAAGTGTCCAAGACTATTGCACTAGGTTCAATAGTGTTTAAAATTCACCACCACCAAACATGAAACCCCCATTGGGCCTAGCCTTACCTAAATTCCTGGAGGGTTTTGACCCCGACATGGCCTATCAACTAAGAGAAAGAGATCCCCTAACTTTAGAAGACATGCAAAAAGGAGCTATAAGTGTAGAGGCCAACTTAATTGAAAAAAGAGCTAGGCTAAGATAAAAAAAGAGGGTAACATACAAAGAGGACACTATGCCCTTCACCTCTTCATCTGATTCCAAGATGGACAACCTGCTTAGGACCATGGAAAGAATGAGGGAGAGAATAAGAATAAATGAAATAGTGCCCCCTTGGGACAACCAACCAAATCCCAAAAACAGAAACAGGAATCAAAATTCCAGAAGAGACCCGCCCCAAAATAGACTAAGGGAAAATGATCGACAAATCAGGCCACCATTCCAAGATAACTATGTTGACGAAGGGGAAAGAGATATTGAACAAACAGATGAGAATCATCTAAACTTTATAGGATTTGATAGTGAGGGTGAGGTTTTTTTCACAGAAGAAGAACAAGGGTTTTTCTCCTCAAACCAAGATGAAATGAGCTATGAATATTCTGAAGACCATGAATTGGGATTATAAAATTCCATAATGGAATTCCATAGACAATATGATCTTAGGAGTAAGAAAAACCAAGACAACTCCAGGAAAAACAACTCAGACACTATTGTTAAGGAAACTCCCGAAAAAATTCTTAAAAGAACAGCAGATAATAACAACACCATGGCTAAGAAAACTGATCCCAACAAGGATAAAACTATCCAACCAGGAGTTGACACAAGCTGTCCTAGCACATCTGCTAGTGGCCCTGAGAAAACTCTACTAACCAAAGCCCCAAATCAAAATTAGAAAATTAAAAATGTGGAAGATTTGTGGCTGATAAAACTTATGTAAATATGTCCAAAACTCAATTACCTTTTAGTTTTGAAGGAGAGATCGCTAAAATCAAAATAACCATTCCTCTCACTAAATTGGTAGCTCAGGATATGTACCACTCCCAAGTTTTTAAAGTTTTGAACATAGGAAATGATACCAATACTCTGAATTTGACAGAGGATAAACCAGGGCTATTGTTTGGACCTAAAGTAGATGGAAAATGCCAAGAAGGAGCCATTCCCCCATTCTATGTTAGCCTAAATATACATGAAAAAATCCTACATAATGCCATGCTAGACTTTGGTGCCTCTCACAACCTCATGCCGAAGGTAGTGATGGAAAGATTGGGCCTAGAAATAACCAGGCCCTACAAAGATCTTTATTCCTTTGATTCAATCAGGGTTAAATGCTTGGGCCTGATCAAAGACTTATGTGTCAATTTGACACAAATCCCTGCTAAAAGCTTGGTCACGGATATAGTCGTGGCTGACATTCCCCCCAAATATGGCATGCTTTTGTCCCGATCTTGGGGAGCTAAAATTATGGGAAACCTCCAACTTGACATGTCTTATGCTGCCATCCCGATTTTTAACCAATCTAGGAGACTCTACCAGGAATCTCATATAAATTATATGGTAAGCAGCCTAGATAGACCCAACAACACCCTATCTATTCCATTCATTCAGACTTGGACTCATTCATCTTGTATAATGAAAATTACCTTGATGAGCAAGTAAATGAAAATTGTGAAGATCTAGGCACATTACAACAATAAGATCACTTCCTCTATGATGAGTTCGACAGTCAAAACTATCACAATCCTAAAACACCACAGGATAACAAAACCAAACTTGATTTTCTGCAAATTGAAAATGAAATGTCAGAAATAAAAACCAGTCTAGGACATGAAACAGGTTGCTCAAAGGAAGGAAAAAACACAAAAACACAACTTCCTCCTTTTTCTAATCCAAACAAAATGAAATACACTCACAAAACACAAATCTTTGGGAATCTAGAACAAGACAGTTTGATGTTTCTACCTTACCTAGATACTTCATCATCTAAGAAATTTTCCCTTTCAGAAAAATTATCAATGTTCACAAATATTGCTATAGATCCCAAAGAAAAGTTTTCTAAAGCTAATATAGAGGAAGGTAGCATGGGTAAACTTAAGAAGCCTGAAATAATTAAGTTGTCAAAATTTTTATCACTACACACAAAACAAAGGTATACAAGATTGTGCAAAAAAATTTAGAATGCTTATACGTGTAGACAGGCTAGTTTAAAACCTTGTAACACAACCATTGTTCTAAAAAGCCTCCCTTTCAAAAAGAATCAGAAAAATTTTGAGTATTTGTGTTCACTTAGAAAGAAGGCAAAGGGACATAGGCTTTGTATAGATTTTACATACCAGGAGCAACCCTTCCAAAAGAATAAATACCTTTTTACCAAAAAAGATCATACTTTACAAAGAGTAGGGTTTTCTAACCAAATCTCATTGCATGATAGTTTTTCAGGTTATCATTAGATGATACCACTTCATATCAATCAGCTCAAATATTTTTTCAAATTTCCTTGGGACAGTTGCATGCTTAAAAAAATACCTCCCTGGCTAGAAAGTGCTGGAGATACTCCCCTAAAAACTATGCCTTTAGTTTTAAATTTTTATACTATGGTGTACATGGATGACTTCATCATCTGTTTTAAAGATGATAAAGAATACCTTGCCTACTTGAAGAGGATCTTTGACTCAGACATATTTGAAGAGCAAAGGTCAAAGAAGAAGCACCAAGGGGATAATATATTTTATGAAAACTCTTGGAATAATCCTTATACCATGTTGTGAAATAGAGGTAACTATGTTTTCTATTTTCAAGAGTTGAATGTACAAAAGATGTTAGGAGATCCTTTTGAAGACATGATGCTCAAACACTACTTTTGTCAAGATCCTTAGCTTCAAAATTTTCACTCATTGCACATAACATTGTGTGAAGAAAAAGTAAAAAATAGAGAAAAAAACAAAACATAGAAAAAATGGAAAAGAAGGCAGATTCGAAAGAAAAGGTACAACCCCATACCCAAAAAATAGTAATACAGAAAGTGTGCAAGCATAAATGCCACTACTGGTGCAAAGAGAATGTCTTGTTCAACTATCTAGCCTAATCATGGCTAAACATGTTTTAAATTTATTGTTGATAAGTTAGTGAAAAAGTATGTTGGTCAAAACATTGAAGCTTGACTTGTCAAAGAAAGTAGATTAGGAAAGAAAGCTACTGGTTCCACCTGCCCAAAACAGAACGAAGGAGAAAAACAAGGATGAATAGCAAACTATGTATCTTAGCCCCGATTTTTCTAGTTTTATTTTGTACAAAAATAACATTTGTGTGCAGCTTGTTTTTATGCCACAAACCCATGATAAATCAGATTGTCTAATCCTAATTTAGTCATGTTTTCAATTTCATGTTTTTAGCTTAGTGAATGAATCCTATCAAACAGTTTAACCTTGACAGTTGAATAGAATAGGTAGAGAATCAAAAGAGTTCAATAGCCTAATCTGAACTCCTGGAAGAGATAAGTGTAGAAGTAGATAGTTTTTTTTCACTTTCAAAATAAAAATGTCAATGGGTTTGCCAGTTCAAGTTCACCCAAGGAAGAAAAAATGTTAGGCAAGTAGGTTGGGTAGGTAAAAGTGAATTTGAGCTAATCATGCTTTCATATTTTCAAAATCACTACTTCAGGGAAAGAAACAGGAAAAGAAAGAAGAAAATATGCCCAATGGATGAGACACTAGTCTTCATAAACCAACAGATCTGAAATTCTGGACACCTCCTGAAAAGGAGCTGCCCTCCCCAAGTGGAGCCACTATTAGTCATCAGTAATTTTTTCTTGTTTATATGACTAAATGCTTTGTCCTAGATTTCTAGAAACAGAATTCAAGAATCATGTGAGTTCTAGAAATCTCCTCGAAGAGAAATTTTTCACTATCCTACTTCCCTCTCGAAGCATGGCCAATCTATCACCCAAAAAAGACCAAATCTTGGACTGATGTCCCACACTCTCACTATGTTTTCCACCTCTGCCTATGACATTATGTCTTTCTTTTCCTAATCCCTCTATTTTCATACCTTATTTTGCCAAGTAAACTAAACTTTTTCCCCTACTCACCAAGTCCTTCAAGCAATGGTGTTGTCAAAACTCCCTGTCTAAAAGCCCTTTGAAGTAAAACAAGGTTTTCTAGTTTTCTAGGATGATAGTGCATAATAGAGTGTCAAAAACCCTGTCTCCTCATCCAAACCCTGATTCAAGTTTTCAGTCAAAAAAACTATTCCATGGGCATTACAATAAGTCAAATAGGGTCACCAAGGTTATGCACTATCATGGTTCTGAATCCATTATTTTCATAGATATTCAGAGGTGAAGTCAAGAGAACAAAGGAATTAAGCTTAACATTGTCCAAATAATATCAAAGACATCCAAATATGTCCTCTTGATCAAGTAGTAAACCTGCAAAGGAACAATTTACCTTGTACAAGCATTTCTGCAGGAACTCTTTGTAAATGGTCAACAGTAGAACATAGGTGAAGAAGGAGACCTAAAAAGCAAATGAAAGCATCCACAACTGGTAGCAAGATACAAACAGGCTTAATTTTACAAGGAAGATCATGATCTCATGAGAGAGTGTTATGAAGTTCTTCCCATCAAAAGGTCCATGCAGGTCCTAAAAGATAGTGGCACATAAGCAACACTGTACATCAATCAAAAAGATCATTAAATTTTTTTGGGATTCAAGCATGAATCTTGTAGAGGGAAAACTGCCCTTTTCTTACATTCCTACAAAAAGGACCAAAAATCCATCATATTAGCCATGAGGTAAGGTAAAAAAGGAAGATCATCATGAGAGGACCATTCACAACCTAGAAGAAAGCAACAAGGTATGTGTTTGATGGGAATCAAGATTCATGACTGTTTTGACCAAGCAATGGAGAAATGCTAAGGTTACAAAGGCAAAGAACATCTAAAACCCTTCAAGTGATCATTGTAGACTTTTAGACATAAATAGTGAGTTTGATAAGTGTCTCTTTGACAACTCAGAAGATAACACTGTTTGTTTTTCTAAAGCATCCCTAAAAACTTAGAAGCTTGGGAAGATAGACAAATAAGGTCAAAATAGTGACAAAGAAACCTCCTTCATCACAGCATATGGTTTCAAGGTTTTTCAAGCTACCTTATAGGGTTTGGCAGACAATTACTAACTCCACCTTAGAAAAAGGAAAAATCAAAGTTTTTAAAGAAGATCAAAAGGGGCAGACATGAAAATAAATACTCCACTACACCAAAGGTAGAAAAATGATGAACAGTATTAGCCTAAAGAATTAAGAAATGTCAGTTCAAGGTTCTTTCTCTAAAAAAGAAAAGTTAGAAGCATATTCAAATTTTCAAAAGGGGAAAGCATGAGTTAAAAGACAGTGAGAAAAGGGTAAAAGAACAAACCTTATAAAGAGGGTTTCAACTTTGATTTTTACCAAAAGGTTTCAAACCCCTACAAAGCAACATCTCCCCGCTCTTTTGGTCATTCACACTCACAGTGAGGGTTTTTGAATTTTCTGCTAGAAGTCCTCGGGTGAATTTCTTAGGCACTGCACTCCTATAGAGTCGCGTTGCAAGCCTCTAGTGTCTCCCGGTGTAAATCTACACTGCGCACTGTGCACCTGAAGATTTGTGCTACACTCCTGCATTTGTGCACAATGTTCAGACCCTACACGAAGGCCCGTTCAGAGTGGCCCAAGACGCCCAACCACCCTACTATGCTCCTGCCACTATTCCAAACGTTGAACGACAAGCCTATTCAGGGTGACCCAAGCTGCCCAACCACTATGCTGCGCTCATGCCACTGCTCAAGCCACCCGACCATTGTGCTATGCTCCTACCACTACTGCAAACGCTGAACGATAGGCTCGTTCAAGGTGACCCGAGCCACTTGACCACTGTGTTACGCTCCTGCCACTACTCGAGTCGCCTGACCACTGTGTTGCACTCCTGCCACTACTCGAGCCAGCCAACCACTGTGTTGTGCTCCTGCCACTACTCCAAACTCTGCACAACAAGCCCATTCAGGGTGACTCGAGCTGCTCGACCACTGTGTTGCGCTCGTGCCACTTTTTTGCAGCCTCCTTTTTGAGCCATTTTCTCTGCTGTGGAAGCACTTCAAGAGTTATTTTGAACCTTTTCCTACATATGCATGGTTTTCTAAAGATAAGGCCACTAAGAAATTTGAATATTGGTGTTAGAGAAAGTAGGAAAATACTTAAAAACACTTGGCCTACACTCTGCTAATGCCTTGACCTAGTTAGAGAACTCATCATCTCCTTTAACCTCTTTCCACATCATTTCACTAGCAGTGCCATTTCTCTTTAAGGGTCTTGAGGCAGGGGTAAAGAAAGACAAAATTTCTGAAGAAGAGAATGTTGACATAGATGAGGTGACTCAAAGGCCTAAAAATCAGCAAAGGAAGGGAGGAATGCCAAATACGTTTGAACCTATAAACACTGAAGAGTTGATAACCTCCCCTACTATTTTGGCATGTTTTCAAGAGTTGGGCTACTATGAATTCTGTAAGAAGGTACAAAAGCTCCAGAGTCACCCTTAGTTGACCAAGCTCGTTGCTGTAAACCTTCATAAACATAAAGTACACCTAGCCAGGGTAAAATTTGAGTTGACCACCTATGCCATCTCTAGTGCCACTATAATGCCTTGCATAGGAGAAAGGTGGTTCAAACAAAAGTATCTAGAACTAAGCCACTATCACCCATTCTTAAAACCAAGTTGTCAAGCTGACTGTAAAAATATGTTCCCCTTCTCTCATCTATTGGAAAAATATGCTCTCCTGATGAAGATCATCATGAAATACTTCACCTATGAGGGTAGGCTCTCCAGAGTCTATTCATACCACATAAGGCTTCATGCAATTCAACAAAACCAAGCTGCTACACATGCCCTACTCTCTTTGCAAAAGTATTATGAAAATGTCTTCCATCATGCAGAAAAGGCCTCCATCCCAACAAATGTTAAGCCTTTTTCATCATTCCCTCATCAAAGTGATTGTCTCACACCAACTATAACAACAAGGCATCCCCTGGGAGGTTTTCATTTCCCACAATGATTTCACAACTCCACAGCCCACTCCTCTGCGAATTCTGCTATTATCATCTCAAAATCCTCCTCACACACCTTCATCACCTTCCACTGGCCTTGGTTCATCTTCTTCACATGAATCATTCCCTAAAATATACCTTCCTCATTCACCTTCCCCTAAGAAATCAGAAAATGAAGAAAGCAGTGATGGCCAAGAAGAAAGAAATGATGAAAATGAAGAAAAAAGTGAATAAGAGGAAGGTGTCAAAGAGGGAGATAGCCAAGAAGAAATTAACAAAGGCAGTGACAAAGATGAGTGTGTTGATAAAGAAGAAAATGGAGTTGAAATTAGTGAGCCCCATAATGAGAAAAAGAGCCAAAATAGTGGGTTTTATGATGAAGACAATGACACTAAAAATACATATGAAGAAAGTGAGGAGGAGGCATATGAAAGCAATGGAGAAAACAAAATGACAGTGACAAGAATGGCAAAGATAGCCAAGAAACAAAGTTTCAAGTTGTTTTCCGTAGGCAAGAAAATGACGACAAAGGGCCAAATAATGAAGATAATAAGCAGGGAAGTGAAGGAGAGATCAGCCAAAGGAACTCACCTAGTGAAGAAAGAAAGGACCCTCACAGTGATGGGAAAACTAATGAAGGTACCCAAGATAGTGACCCTACAAAGGATGCAAACAGTGATACAAAGGATCAATTTGACAATGAATACAGTGGGTCAAAAGATGAGGAAGAGGACAGTCATGGAAATGAAGATGTGCCCAACAAAGATCAAGGTGCCTCTAACATTGCAAAAATAGAGGAGGACAGTCCTAAGGATCTTGATAGTGATGATGGCATAAAGGATAGTGAAGATGCTGATCAAAAGGGCAGCCAAGAGCAAGATAAGGAAGATGCACACACAAAGATCATGCATGAAGAGCAAAACAGTCCTAAGCTCACTAGTGATCAAGCTTTGAAAATGAAACTTGTTACACCTTTCACCATTACCTATCAAAGAGGAGAGAGGCATGTGTTTGTTGCCTCAAAGGGGAAGGGGCCATGTACTCCTCCTCAACTCCAATAAAAGACAAAGGTAAACAACAAGTGAAAGAGGAAGAGGAAAATCATGAAGAAGAAAGAGAATTTGAGCTCATTCACATAGATAGTGATGAGGAAAATGAGACAAGAATAGTAAAATATCTTCTACAAGACCGGAATGCAAAGATCAAAGACTTGGAATTTGAGTTAGAGAGGTCTAAGGGTCTCATGCACTTTTTATAGATGCAGAACAAAAAAATGAGTGGCCATCTGGCCATCTATGAAGCAAGGGCACTCAAATATCAGAAAGAGGCTCAAAGGTCACAAGTGGAGTTGGGGGAATACATGGGTGCTTATGAGGAGGATAGTGGTGAAGAAGGCCAGACTAGAAAGATACCTAAGACTATGGGTCTTAGGAAAGCATTGGAAAAACAGAGAGAGGAAGAATTAGCCCAAGCACAACAATTTCCCCTCACCGAGCTCCTTGCCATGGAAATTGAGCATAACAGGGAATCATGGCTTAAGAGAGCCAACATAGATCTAGAGGCCAAACTGGAGAAGGCCAATAAAGAATTGATCTTGCAAAGGAGAATGACTGAGCACTATAAACAGAGACATCACTTTGCAAGGAAAAAGCTCAAAACTGCCCAAATTGAGGGCCCAGCACCAAATGATGAAAAATACCAAGCTAGGCTTGGAATTTGGCCCAAGTTTCTCTACAAGTCTCCAAGGACCCATGAGGCACCTACCTACCAATTTTGAGAGAAATTGAACAATTTTTTTGTTTTTGCAAATTTTGAGGCTAGGAGCGCAGCAGACCTCGTGTTGCACTTTTTCCCAGGGCATCTTTAGGAGGATAAGCTTACATTTTTGGATTCCCCCTCAAAAAGATCAAAAACACTCATTTTTTTCACCTTTCTGCCCACTTTTCTGAGCATGTGTTGCGCTCCTCGAAGTCTTGGCTTTTTATACTTTTTGGGCTACTTTTAGAGCTCTTATTGAAAAAATAAAGGTAGATATGGAAATTAGACTTCAAGGGCTTTCCAACAAGACATATCAGAGCCTTTTTCAACATCGGGAAGGCCTCCAAAACATTGCTGCAAAAGGCCTATTTCTGCGCTACGCTCTTGGCAAGTTTTCAAATTTTGACAGTGTGCTGCGCTCCTATATGTGATTGGGAAGAATGTGCATTTGGCAAGTTTTCTTAGGCATTTCAGGCCTAAAAGTCAATTTTATTTCCATTTATAGTCGGAAAAGATATTTATTTAGATATTTTTGTGCCTTGGGCTTTGCAAAGCCTCAAGGACAACTTAGGATATTTATTTTGGGCCAATAGGCTTCTAGTTACTCTCTATGGCTCTCCTCTTCATTTTTTGTCATATAAGGCATGAGGATTCACTATAAACAGTTGGGACTTGATGTGTTAAGAGAAATACATGGTTTTATGAGCTTGGAGAAGAAATTGGTTTTATGAAGTGAATGAATGGCTTGTTTGGCTTGATGATGGAGAAGCATGTTTGCAGGATTCCATAGCATGGTGAATGGTGATGTTTTCTTAACTTGTTAATGTTTTCTTCTCCTCATTTTTGTTTCATTCTTCTTGGTTGCTATAGATCAGAAAATTATAGGCTGAGACATGCTCATGGAAGCACCTCAAGCCTCATGTTTGTTATAGCCTTGATGTTTTCCTCTTTTAGTCATCTTAAGGAATTCTTGGTTGCTCCATAGGCCCACTAAAACTTGTTTTTGTTTCATGAATGGTTAGTATGCTAGATTATAAGTATGATTCATGGTATGCCCTGCTTATTTAAAGTTTTCAAAACCCTATCTTGAAGCTTTTCTATGGAATATTGATTGATTAGGTTAAGACAAAGAGGTCTCGTTCGATCTTGCCCTTTGCCCATGCTTACCAATTTATTTCAAAGTTCCCAATAGCTTGATATATATTGTTTATGAGTTCCCTCTTCATAAATTGAGTTATTTGTTTATCTTATGTGTTTTCCCAAAAGCTAAAGGTGAATTTATAAAGTTAGGAGTTCTAATGCTTCTATGTTTCACTGGAATGTTCATCTTACATGTTTATCAGTTTGAGTATTGTTCATAGAGATTAATGGTTTGCCCTACCTCATGAGTTATTGCTTCAGACTATATATGTTTAAGACCTCTTACTTTTTTCCCAAACTTAATGTTCATTACACCTCATACATCACCTAAAGGATCCATTAACCTTGCTAAATCGGCCCTGCAATACACTCTTCTTCATCATTTAGACATAAATACAGGCAGTAAGTGGTGTGTCTTTGATTTGATAACCTCATTTCCCTTTGTTGACGACTGAAAATGTCTCGCCAACAGTAAGGGGATACCCCCAATGCAGAATCCCAATTAGACTATACATCGTTTGGTTTGGGGATCCCATCCGGTATGTAGGCCCGGTTGCCATTAAATTGGTGAAGATGTTTTCGGATAGAGAGGGGACTCGGTGAGAAGGAGAAAGCACGGATGTTGAACGAATACAAGTCAGTGATTGATGAATGCCCTGTGAAACATAATACCATGAATAGCAAAGCGGAATTTAAAGCATGAAACTTATGAAAAGAATTGTTAGCAAAACTTTACCAAGATCATACTTATTGCAAGATTCACTTAAGAAATGAGAAAAAGTTCACAATGGTTAAGTGTTTCATTTATCTACTATGCACATCCCAATAAATATTTAAAGAAAATATTGACAAAGTAGTTCATCAACATTTCTTTAAGTTATAACATCATATATCATCCACGTGTTGCAAGGAAGCTCATAACAAGGGAATACATGAGTAGAAATGTGCACCAATATTTGAAAGAAGCATTCATTCATTTGAAGAGACCATATTCATAGCATAATACATGTAATATCCCAAAAAGAGGAAAATCTGCCTTTGGGAATATCTTAGATCATATTCCAAAGTGAACCTTGGGAAAATGTAAAACACCTCTATGGGTGTATTGAATACATTAACACATAAAATGTAGGAGAATCCAAATAGCCATCATATTATATCATAGTAGCATCATATATAAAAACCCTTGAGGAAATGATCATTCAAACAAGGTAATATGATCCTTAAGAGAAATGTACATGACAAAATGAAGAAAACTACTACATGAATGAAGCCCTAGGCTATGACTACGCAATCCTTGAAGGAGAACTACTGAAAAATGATAATGATAAACATATATGTCAATAGGATCCCAAATAAAGTGGGGGGGAATGATCTCAACCCCTGAAAATACAATACATCAATCCTTAGAAGGATTGGCTACAATACATGTACAAAAGGGGAAAATGTAATAATGTTGGAGTTGCTGGGTAGCAGCAGCAACTCATAAACAAAGTAGAAGGAGATGGTTGAATATGAACTGCATTTTGAAATAGCCTCCTCCAATGGATCTCAAAAGGGAAAGGCTGGTCCTTTCACTCAATCTTTCCCCTCCAATCAATCTTGCAGTCCCCTGCTGCAAATACACTATGAGAATAACGCAGTACATGAGTGATACTGCGGTGTAGATGAACTGGAACATGTTGGCCTGGTGCCAAGATCTGAAAAAATGCCCAAGAACACTCCTTAATGATCTCCCAATGAAATAGAGATCCCTTCCTATGACAATCAATCTTCGGAGTGATGTGGTGGAACTCTCCACAGCAACACCCAGCAACACAACCCAACCACCAATGGAGACTGTGTTATAACTAATGAAATGATTTGGCCTCAAGCCTGGATATGGGGATAATGAAGTGCAATCCCTCAAGAGGTATCTCAAGAAGGAGAGGAAATCCTAAATAGGAATTCCCTCAGCAACTCTTGCTCAACAACGAGAAGATGCTCCAAGTCTTAACAAACATGGAAGTCTATAATTCATAACATGCCAGACAATGGTTGCCTTTCCCTCCTCTTATACAATTGTGAGCTCCCTCTCCATGGTCCCACTCATTAGGGTTTTCTTTCTCAAGGAATCTTCCCTCCTCTTTCTCTGCGATGTCCCACAATGTGCTCTCCACCTCATGCTACTGCGCTGTTTGACTTGGTCAAACCTGACCTAACCATCCTGTAAAAACCCCTTTTCACACATGGAGGTGTGAAATCAAGCTCCAAAAGTGATTCCCCTTCATGCTGAGAGGATTTTTATTCCCTATAGATAAAATGGATGGGCCTCCTACCCATTTTATTCACCTCCTAAGTGCAAATGTCAAAAATTAATATTCCACAAAATTTTGGAATATTACAGTCCTCCCCTGCCAAATGTTGCTTTCCCTCAAGAAAATGCATGGATAGGACTGAAGAGCACCCTCTTCTCCCCTAGAGAAACCTCGTAATATGAAATCCTCCAAGGATCAAGGTGCTGCATCATCAATATATCTCCAAGTTGCCCCTCCAAAGTGTGCGAGCCATATTTTGGGAAGCATCCCAAATAGCTAACGCTGTGTGAAAATGAAACATCCATCGAAGCAACAATGGGCTATTTGAAGGTTCTATTGAAGCATGAGGGCTGGTATAGATTGGGACTCATCATACCTAGTTGAATATTTCCTCCCCAAGCTATCAACCAAGAAAAATGAGCCACCCTCCAAAATGGTAACTCATGCAAATAATCCTCTACCTGAAGCTCCGGAAAAGTAGGTGGACTGAAATTCTAATCATAGTAGACATAGTAGCCTACCCCATGTTGTCATCCTCTCCACTTAAGGAAAGTGTAAATGATTTGTTGATCTTGGGCTGCCATCATGTTGCCCTCAAATGGCAAGAAGGAAGCTAGACCTCCAAAAGTCCCTCTCCCAGCGTTGTGCATCAAGCTGGCCCAAAATATCTCATACCTGAAGGATAACAGACCATCATCATATGGCACTCCATCCATCTCATGGTCCTCCTCATAAAGAGATAAATATTTTGTTGTAGAGTCCATGTCTCTCCCCATGCTCGCCTTAGAGCATGTAATGCAAAAAGTGTGGGGATGCTCCTCCCCCAAGAACACACCCACTCCATGTGTTCCTCCTCCAATCATGCTCCTCATATAGGCAAGAATAACATCAACACATAGGATCATGATCAACATCATAATAATAGGAAGGCTAAAGGCTCTATGTAGTGTTGGAGTGTACCAATAGTCTCCCAAGTGGTCACAACGCAGTCTTCCCCACTGCAACTTAAAGAAAGGGTATGGCAAGTTGTCTCTTGACATATGGCTTGTTGTAGAAGCCATCACACCCACTAGTAAATAGTAGATGACTGAATATGTCAATTGAGCACATAAGAAGAAACCATATACTTGCCTTAGATCATACATTAGATGGTTGTCTCCATCATAATAGTTGGCCAAAGATGGACCATGGAGCCCAAAGAAAAGCTTGCCCTTTCTAGAGAAATGCACTACAAGGACATGCTAAGAGTGTATAAATATAGTGAGGAACAATCAATAAGTGCAACAACAAAGTTCTTACCATGTGATGGAAGCAAGATGGTGACAAGATCCATAGATGAATCCTCCATAGTGGTATGGCATATCAATATGAAGAGGAGTGAATCACATGCCCCATGAGAATCCTCCTTCTTATGCTTGGAAATCTAAGTAAAGGAGAGCATACCACAGCAACCAAATAATCCATCCACCACTTTATCAATCTCACCTCCTCTATGCTCACCAAGTGCATCAACTATGAAGTGATATTGGGAACACTCCACCAATAAGCTCATGCTCCCAAGTGACAACGCTATTGGCGTATGCAAATAGGCTCCTTCCAACTCATAAATCCATCCTATAACATGTTCAATGTCAAATAATCCTCTCATAATGTTGCCATCTCCTCCCATTGCAACATCATGCAAAATGTGAGAGCAACTCTTCCCTTGCTCTCTCTCAATCCTCCAAAGAAAAAAATTTCTTTGCTGCCTCATCATACCTCCATCATACAACCCATGTGGTGAGAAGATCACCTCATCATAAACATCATCATAGTACTTCCACACCCTTTCCATATGATGCAAGTACCTGCAAAGTACTCTCCTCCCACATACCCTTTGAAATAGGATATGTCTCATGATGGCCAAACTCTCTCAAGAGTAGCCAACGCAATTTTTCCTCTGTTTGGAAGTATCATGAGGTTGCAAGTAAAACTATCAAACATTTAAATATTTTGTTAATTAAATATGTAAATCAACCATAATTATAATTATAAGTATGCTAATGAATTATTCCACGTTATTATATGTAAATTATTGTTTTCTTTGAGAGATGTATTTTTTCCACGATACTCGAAAGGAATCACATCCTTTGACAAAGAACATGAAGTTATTAAAATAGGATTTTGGTATCTCTCAAAGGACATCAATAATTTTATAATGTAATTGATATATTTGTGAGATAGAGTTATATAAGTAGTTAACATTTTTGTGAAAAAATACATTTCCAAAAGAAATCAATAATTTTACTATCTAATTGATATATTAGTAGGTTAGAGCTCTCTAAATTATTTAAGAAAAATCCATGATATATAATCTTAGAATTTTTTTTAATTTTCACTAATTTCCAAAAGACTTGGGATACATTCAACCGCTACCATAAATATCCATTGACGGTCAGAAAGTGTGCATATGTGAGATATGTTTTCCTCACATATCCTGGGGTGTGTGAATAGGGGTTTTTTTTTTAATTTATTATTATTATTTGGTTGAAGTTTTATTAGTGTAATTTTAGCAAGGGTTATGATCAAATTTTGATTGTGTTTATAATATCAATATATATCTAATAATAAATTTATTAATTGTGATTATAATACAAACAGTATGTTGTGAAAAAAGTATATTTAACCATTTGCAAATTAGATATATTAATAACTTTATGTTTATAGACATTTTCTTAAGAGTCATCTACTCTTCAAACTTTATCATAATATTTATTTTTCAAATTTATCATTGGCTAAAAAATTCCTTACTAGAATTAGAATCAAATAAAAGATATAACAAATCAAATTATGCAATACTCAATATATTAACCTGTAAACAAACATAGGAAATAACAAACTACATTATACAATGATTAATATATTAAGCATAATTACCAAATACGTCCGTTATCACGAAAACAAATATGGAAATTCGATAATTCGAAAGAAATATGGAAATTTTGTTTGGTTTAGTTCATGGTTGCTATGTTTTTTTTTTTCAGTTGTTACAGAATTAGTAGTTTGTGTCCATAATGGTAAGTGGATGGCGTCCATAATTATCATTAGTTGGCATTGTATGTGATTTTCCTATTCAGGACGATTTGTGGGTACAGATCTCAATCTTTTTTCTCCTTGTCGGCATCACATTGAGTTCATGGTCATTGGGATGAGCAATCCTCATCAAGACAATTAAGGTTATTCTGACATCCCTTTTGACGTATAAATCCTTAGTAGCATTGAGATCTTTACTATTTATTGACCTCGTCGAAGGTGCATGTAATATGGGGGTTTCTTTGCCTATTGGCAATTCTTGGAAGCTTGTATCAGCGTGTACCAAGGGTTACCATTCCGGGCTGATGAAATTTTCATTTAGCATCAGGGAGCATATCCTAAAACTTTTTTTTTAACTAATTATGTTCTAATATTCCAACTCTATCATCGTGGGTGGTGCTGACATGATGGAAGGGTCGGTCGAAATTCTTTCTTCGACACATCGACGCATGAAGCGCTTATCGCTGCCACATTGTTGGCCAAGAGACGCCGCGTGGAGACAACTAACAATGAGAAAAGAAGGAGGGTGGCACACTTCTCTTCTGCATTGAACGTATCTAATGCATGAAAGGAAAATTGTGCTAAAAATGTTTCGTCGACATCGGGCTACGATGAGAAGGTGTATAGGGCTAGTATACAGGATAATACTAGATGGAATGGACTAAAAAAAGACAGATGCTTCAAACCTGTTGCAGTTGTAAGGGAATTCAACCTGGAATATGAGGATTTATGGGGTAGGGTTGCTAGCTTATGAAAGCGGACTCTTATAGGATGATGGTTATTTTTTGAGATGGGGGAGGTGGATATGATCGAATGGGTCAAAATATTATGGTATCCAATACTCGAATATATTCCGAAAGTCAGTAAGTTGATGGGGAATTGGTTTAGTGTTCATTTCGTACATGAAAACGACCACAAAAGAGTGAGGGAGCACGCATGGGTTTGAGGCAAGAGCTTTATGCAGCTCTTGCCATGGTATTTGGGTTATAACCCTGTTATTGAGGCCTTGCGGAGTAAGCTTGTATGGGTGAAGTTTCCCGACCTACCTCTTGATTGCTAGACCATTAAAGCCCTTAAGGAAATTGAGAACTCCATTGGCATTACTAGATATATTGATCCTCGATGCATTGGCACAATTGAAAAATGTATACATGGATCCTTGTAGAATTTTATTTTCATGGGGGGTTGCCGGGGGATGTCAACTTGATTTGGGGGCAATGAAGACACCATCGGAGGGTAGACTACTGGGGGGAGTCATTTCGATGTCTCATTTTTCACCTCACTGGACATATGCAGCGATATTTCCCTCGAAGACATATAATGATGGGGCGCAATGGAAAACACACAGTCGACCGTAGGCGTGCAAAAGCATCTTTATTTTCTTTGGGCTTAGAAATTTTGGGTAAGTCAATCCATTTTTCCTTCAAAATTGATAGAACTGGTCCCTCTGATAAGGATGTAGTTATTTCTCCTCTGCTCTTATCTCTAGTGATCCCTGTTTCTAATGGTCCTTGTAGCAATAATGAGGTTGTTACATCTCCACCTTATAAATCCTTATCCAGTCAAGGGGTTGGTCTCATTGATGACCCACATGGTAGATGTGTCTCTAATAAATTTTCTTATCATCATAACTTTCCACGCCCGACCAAACCTTTAGTTATCTCTCCCTCTATGCCCCCGCTCGAATGGGCATCCCCTCACTCATCATAGGATCCTGATCCAGAGAATTTTCATGATTCTCTAAAGAATACGGTTGGCAGTGACCTAGACTCGATTCTTTAGAATCATATGCTTGATTTGGCCGCTCTTACTGTTTTTGATAAGGAAAATCTTGAAGTTCAACCTTCCATTTCACCGGCCTCTGCATCTAATATCACTATTAGGAAAACTTCTAAAATAGATCCAAGCATATTACAGGTCACCATAAGACCAAGTCCCTTTTCGAGGGGGAGTTAATTGACCTTTAGAATGTTCCTATCACTGCAATGGATGACTTTCGGGCCCTTAGAGTAAGTAGCCCTGATGGTGTTCCACTATGAATTCTATCCTCTCACTTAATATAAGGGGGATGGGCGACCCAACAAAGCTACTTCGCCTGCATGAGATGATTGTTGAATTTCATCCTTTTGTGATTTTTATCAAGAACCTCTATGTGCTATATCTCTTGCTATTAAATTTACGCTCAACATGTGTCCCGGATGGAAGGTTGTGGGGATTGATGTTATTGGATGGGCTGGTGGCATGTTGGTTTTGTGGAACTCGCTGATGGTGAATCTAAAAGAATATAATTTTTTTGGGGGAATTTTCTTAGTAGTTTAATGTTTCATGCTTGTTGATGTGAGCCCGGATCTTTACGCCATTGAATGGCACTCTAATTATCACACCAAAGTGTAGTTGGATGCTACTGATGAAGACCAAATTCAGACAGGGTCTGACGAAGCCACATGGCTTCCTTGCTGGCTTCAACTGCACCACGATACTCTGCTTCTACTAAAGAAAGAGAGATGACACTTTGTTTCTTACAAGAGCAAGTAATAGGTCCTAAACCAAGAGTGAATACATATCCTGCAGTAGACTTTCGATCATCAGGGTCACCAGCCCAATCAGAATCAGTGAAACTAATCAACAATGGAGATGCTCCTACACTGTAATGAATCCTGAACTAAATTTTACCTCGAATATATCAAAGTATTATTTTAGCTTCTTTCTAGTGACTTTCATGAGGTTGGTGCATAAACCGAGCGGCAAGACCAACGGCAAAGGAAAGGTCAGGATGGGTATGGGTTAGATACATAAGTTTACCAACAAGTTGACGATATAAGTTAGCATCAAGTTCGTGGGTAGTATAGTTGGTGAAACTAGTGAAAGCTTGGTGAGAAGAGGGAGGGAAGAGCTTATAGTATTGCATATCTAAGTGGTGTGAAGATCATGAGCATACTTGGGTGAGAGAGGTAATGCCTTCCTTGGATTTCCAAGACTTGAAGACCAAGGAAATAATGCAAGTGTCCTAGAAATACATCATTTCAAACTTCTTTTGAGGCTAGACTTCACATGGTTTATATGGTTTGGATCACTACCAGTAAGGATAATATCATCAACATAAAGAACAAGGATGGTGAAGGACTTACCCACTTTCTTAGTGTAGACAGTGTTGTTAGAATGACACCTAGAAAAGCCATTATCTAAGAGCCTTGTTGGAATTTACGGGGTAAGTTAGTAGATCGAAACCAAAGGTCACCGCCACCAAACATATCACAAATCAGCTACACGGTATAATCCGTGGTTAAAACCCTCCAAAAAAGACGAGAAACGATTCTCCACCATGAGCCAATGCGACCACTTCAAAGACTATTAATATAAAATAAAAGTTACATATGTTTTTCTCATAAAGGTTACGCACATATGACCCTCCATGCTCTTCCGTAAATCATGGACCAATGGAATTGTTAAGCCATGGATCAGAAGTCTTTGTGTCTTAGGGGTGAGAGATAATCGTCGGATCACTACAAATCGTGACTGTCGGATTATAAGTTACAAATGTACATGGTAAAGAAACACACTTTACCTAACTCTACACTAGACTAAGTTATTCTTAACTATTTCCTATGTGTCAGAATATCCTAACATCCCCCCTTAAGAACAATTTGGGATAGGATTGAAGGATTTACAAAGGTGACACAAAAGGAGCCTATTTCCTATGTGTCGAAATATCCTAACATCCCCCCTTAAGAACAAATTGGGATAGGATTAAAGGATTTACAAAAGTGACACAATAGGAGAAGGAAGGAGGCATTAGAGCCTATCCCCCCTTAATGACAACTTTCCTGAACTCCAAGCATGGATCGAAGTTTGGTAAAATTCGCTTCTGTGAGAGCCTTCGTAAAGATATCGGCTACTTGATCATTGGTCGGACAATACTACACTTCAAGAACACGATCATGAATGAGCTTTCTGATGAAGTGTATGTGGAGTTCAATGTGTTTCATATGCTGATGTTGAACTGGATCTTTACATAGTTGAATGGCACTCTGATTATCACACTAAAGTGTAGTTGGATGCTGCTGATGAAGACCAAATTCAGACAGGATCTGACGAAGCCACATGGCTTCCTTGCTGGCTTCAACTGCACCACGATACTCTGCTTCTGCTGAAGAAAGGGAGATGGCACTTTGTTTCTTACAAGACCAAGTAATAGGTCTTGAACCAAGAGTGAATACATATCCTGCAGTGGACTTCCGATCATCAGGGTCACCAGCCCAATCAGAATCAGTGAAACCAATCAACAAGGGAGATGCTCCTGCACTATAATGAATCCCAAACTGAACTGTACCTCGAATATATCAAAGTATTCTTTTAGCTGCTTTCTAGTGACTTTCATGAGGTTGGTGCATACACCGAGCGACAAGACCAACGACAAAGGAAAGGCCAGGACGGGTATGGGTTAGATACAAAAGTTTACCAACAAGTTGACGGTATAAGGTAGCATCAACTTCAGGGGTAGTACAGTTGACTGAAAGCTTGACTCCAGACTGAAAGGGAGAAGGGGCAGGCTTACAGTCTTCCATGTGAAAGTGGTGTAGAAGATCACGAGGCATGTTGGGAGAGAGAGGGTAATTGTAATATTTCAAACTAGGAAGCGCATTTTAGTCATATTTAGGCATTTCCGATGATAGGCAACTACGGTAGTGAAACCGGGACCCTAGATCATAGAAAAATGTGTCTAAGTGCTAAATCCAAGAGGAGGCTCCAAAGAAATCCTTCTAAGTGGGTTAAACAGATCTCCCACACTTAGATGTCCTCAGAAAATTCCCGATGAGGGACTGCAACAAATCTTAAGCAAGAAATGGAAAGACAACGTCATTCTGTAGATGTGAACACATGAAGATATGTATAGCCAAAAAATATTTGATATAGCAGCAAATGTATACAATATGTGGAGGAATTAATCACTCCAGCTAGGCAATGGAAGCCTCAATGAAACACGTACAAGACAATGAAGCAATACTGCTATGCAGAATGTCATATGACTAAAATAACGCAGTTATAGGAGATACTGTGAGAATACATGATATGACAATGATAGCTACAATAAATGATGGGGAGAAAGCTCTCAACACATGCTAATACAACAATAATACACAATCTTATAGGAAGGATTGGCTACAATATGACATCGAAATGGAAATTAGCGAAAATGCCGGAAGTTGTTGGGCGACGACAAGTCAAAAATAATACAATATTGATATGGCTGAATAATATGTCCAATATGCATCAGAAAGACCTCCTCCATTGGATTTCCTAAATGGGATGGTCTCATCTTGGAAATCCTACCCTCCAAAATACTAGTGCAACCTCTCACTGCTGGTATCTAGAATAACGCGATCGAGGGTGGTGCCTTTGCTAATAATGGAGAAGCTTGGCCGATGCGGGGCTATTCAAAATCAGCTCAAAAACCTTCCTTACTAACCCTCCCGAGGAATAGAGACTCCTTCCTCTGAAAGATGAGACAAGGAATGGTGTTGTGGAACCACTCCACTACAACACCCGGCAACACTACGTTATACTTCAGCAGAAATAACGCATTGACTGAATAATGGATTTGGCCTTGAGACAAGATGTGGAGTCAATGAAGTGCAATCCTTCAAGAGGCCTCTCAAGAAGGAGAGGAAATCCTAAGCAGGAATTCCTCGTGCCAAGCAGCACTGCAACTTAGCTAAACAATCGGGACTGCAAATATGTCTAAGCAAACAAATGATAAAATGCTCCAAGATATCTCACTATGGCTGCCTCTTCCTCCTTTTATGCAAGTGAATTCCTCTTGGCCATGGACCCCACACATTAGGGTTTCTTCCACAAAGAATCTTTCTCCCTCCAAAACCGCGTTGTCTTCCCAAGCAAAGCTACACCTCTTAGGCAGTGTTGTTGACTTGGTCAAACTTGACCTTGTCCTCATGCAAATTGCCCCTTTTCACACTGGAAGGTGCAAAATAAGCTGCTCCAATGATCCTTTTCACACTATGAAGGATCTTATTCCTACTCATGGGCCTTTTACCCATTTTATTCACCTCCTAGATGAAATAAGAAAAAATTAATATTCCAATTTGCTGCATGCAAATTTTGGAATATTACAGTCCTTCCCTCTCAAAGATTGCTTGTCCTCAAGCAAGTGTAAGGATAGAATAAGTTCTCTTCTCCTCTCCCTATAAAATCCCTGTATGATGATCTCCCCCAAGGAAAGTGATGCTTCTCATCAATCAAATCTCCACATTTTTCCTCCTCAGCATGCAAGTCAGCTATTAAGCCATCATCATGTAAAGGTGAAATACTCAAGAGGATAGAAAAGTGATGTCTAGAGGTCCCTTTGAGGAATGGGATATGAAATAAAATGGGAACTATATTTCCCATACAGATCCTCCATCTCCAAGCTATGAGCCATGAAAAATAAGTCACCTTCCATCTAGGCAACTCCTGAAAGCTGTCATCCACCTTTGGCTCCAGCAAAGTAGGTGGGATGAAAATCTGCACATGGTAGACTATGTAACCTACCCCACACTGTCCATCTCTCCACTTATGATAAGTGTAAAGAGAATTTTGGTCCTGGGCTGCAAAATACTTGCCCTCATGTGGCAAGATGAAGACTAGATCTCCAAAGATCTCTCCTCCAACGCTGCAAATCATGCTGGCCCAAATGTCCCCATATATGATGAGTTGGAAGCCATCATCATATGGCATCATCTCCATCATATGGCTCACCTCATAAAGAAACAAATGTGTGGTCAATGTAACCATATCATGTCCCATGTTCCCCTTAGAACATGTAGTGCAAAAAGTGTGAGGAATTTCTCCCTCAAGGGACACATCCGCACAATGTGTCTCTCTCCCAAGCATGCTCCTCATAAAGGCAGCAACAATAGAACCATAGGGAGAAAATATGAGAATCATGCTTGCTGCCATATGCAACAAATGTGAAGGAAAGTGGTCCCTCAGATGCAACCAACGTAGCTTGACCCTCAACTGCAATAGAGACTGATCAAATGAGTGGATTCTCAACCACTTGCCTGCTGCTCCAATCTCCTCATAGGTATGGAGGAAGTGAATGATGTAAGATGTATAATGAACATGTCCTCCATAATGTATCTCTTCTCCAAGTCCTCCCAGGGAATGGCCATCAATCATGCTTATGGCCTCAACTAGACCATGTGGTCTAGAAAAAAGAATGCTCCTCCTTGGGGCATCATCCTGCACATGTATGGTTAAGGGATGCATACATAAATAATCATGCAAATAATAATGAATACCCTTACCAGACCTCCTGCTCATACAAGTGGAGTGGCTCATAAGTGAGTCTCCTCTCATCCTCAAAGAGAAAAGAGGTGGCTGTGATAAATCCTCCAAAGAGTTATGTCTCTCCTCCATCTCCATATGGTCCATGCATCTACTCATATGTAGATATATCTCCTCCTCAAATCCCATCCAAGAATACCCCTCCATGATGGTGTGGTAGGCTCTCATAGAACAAGTGGGGCTGAAAAGGAAATCCTCATAAGCTGCATGTAGTAGCTTCTCCTTGAGCTTGGAAGCTCTAGGAAAGAAGATCCTACCATGATAAAAGATGACCTTATCTCTGACTGAATATCCATCCTCATGCAACTGGTCATCCAAGATCATGTAAGTGAAAAGATCCCTGGAATACTCCACCAACAGCTAGGAGCTCCAATGTGGATCTATTCTCCATAGTGACAAGACTGATGGTCTCTTATGAAGAGCATCTGTCATATGGTCATCCTCCTCACTGAAATCTCCTATGCCAAAGATGCAAGTTGGAAGGCTAACCTTCCCCTATTGTTTCTGCCACAGCGCAAAATCTGAAATGGAAGTGGGTGATGCTAATGTTAAGAGAATTCTCTCTCTCTCCTTGAGTCTACCCCTAACTCCCAGCGCTATATCAAGCTCTCTCCAGGTCTCCAACCTCCCCAAAATCAATGATTGGTGCCCCAACATGTGAAACATCCATCCTCCTATGCTGATCCAGTGGTCTTCCCGGCAAAATTTCTCTATGCAATGAGACATCATGATCAAGAGGTGACTGCATGTATGAATGATCAAATTTGTCCATGCTTCCACTACGCAATCCAATCACCTTCTTAGGTGTATCAACCTCCAAAAATGAATAGGGATGTATACTCCTCATCTCATGATGTTGGGTCTTCTCCCTACTTCCTCATTGTGTCTCCATGGTTTCACACCTCCTCAACAATGGCACAGATAGAACATGAGTTGTGCCTTGATCTCCACACATGAGATCCTGAGGACTTCCTTGCAATAATGCAAGCATCCCTCTATTTGGAGCAAGAGCTCCTCTTTCTTCTGCATGAGGCACTAGATCAACTCCAAATCTAACAGTGTTGTTGCCCTCAATATCTGAAAAATGAGTGGGAAACCTCCCAATGATTTGATCCCTCTTTGAAAAAGAGACCCCCATGCCTCTTTGCTCAAAAGTGTGAGAATAAAGTTTCTCCTCTGGCAAAGTATGGTGCAAGTTTTCAGCCTCCATCATGGTCCTCTGAAATAGCATTGTGTTTTCATGCAAGGGGTTTGTTTGAGTTTTGTCATTCAGCTCCTCCATGTGTGTCTCATGAATCCCTCTATCAAATCTTTTCACTAATGCCTTAGTGAAACTAGCATAAGATGTAATGTTTACATTTCTCAAAGAAAATATTCAAAGATCCACTAGGCATAAGCCTTACCTCTCAAATGCAGCGCTGCAACTTTGATGGCTTCATCCTTCGGTATTTTGTGCTACTGCAAGAAGGTCTCTAACTCCTTCATCCAAGATTTGGCTGAACATGTAGGTGAACCCTTAAAGGTAGATAGAAGAAATCTATCTTGTTGCTCTCTCCCATTCACCTTCATCTTTCAAAACTCTGAAAAACTGAGATGATATCTGAATTCCTGAGTTTGAGACTCATACTCCTTCAAGATATCGCTAAGGGTTTCCCTCATAGCAACCTCTCCCTCTCTTTCCATCTCAAGTCTGGAAATCTTGAGCATGTGACTGCGCTATATAGGCAAGTGTGTAGATGCTTCCTCACACTTCTTATGTGCAAATCTAGAGTTTTCCTTTGGTACAAACCCTCTTGGAGATTCTTCACATATCTCCCTCTGGATCTCCTCAAACTCATCTTTAATCATATGTACATATTTAGGAAGAAGCTTGGTAATCTTATTCCCCTTTTCTTTTTCTTCTCCAAAAGATGGAGTCTTTCTTCTGCTAATTTCTTTATCTCCTTGATGAGAATAGGAAGTGCAGGGTTCTTCCTCTCCTTCGTCCTTATCCTCCCTGGGGAGGCTCTTCTCTGTTCTGAAAATAGATGAGATCAAGCTCATCTTCTTCATCTTCTTCTTCTTCTTCTTTCTTGGGCTTGAAGGCCACAGGCTGAGCCATGAAAGGTGCTTTGATACCACTATAATATCCCAAATCATGAATGGCTAGCAATCCATGGCTGGAAAATGCATTTTCTAGAAATGGAGGCAGTAGAATTTGAAACCAGGACCTGCATCCCTTAGATCAATGCATCTAATAATGAAATCCAAGAGATGGCTCCAAAGAAATCCTTCTAAGGTGGTTAAATAGATCTACCACACTTAGATGTCCTCAGAAAATGCCCAATGAAGAGACTGCAACATGTACAAGAACACGATATGGAAAGACAGTGTTATTTTATAGCTATGAACACAAGAAGATATGTATAGCCAACAAATATGTTATATAGAAGAAAATTTATACAAATTGTAGAGGAATCAGTCACTCCAACTAGGCAATGGAAGCCTCAATAGAGCATATACAAGAAAATGCAAGAATACTGCTACACATGGAAAGCCCTGGCTAAAATAACACAGTTTATAGGAGATATTGCTGCATAAAAAATGAGAATAGAATGATATGAAAATATCAGCTCAAAGAAATGAGGGGGAGAAAGCTCTCAACCCCGGAAAACACTAATACAACAATCCTTAGAAGGATTGGCTGCAATATACATCAAAATGGAAAATTTGCAGAAATGCCGGAGTTGCTGGGCAGTAGCTACAACTCAATACTGGAAATACATGGATATGGATGAATAAGATGTACAATATTAAATGAAACTCCTCCAATGGATCTCTCAATGCAAGGCTGATCCCGACACTGAAGATCTTGCCCTCCAAGAAGCTGGTACAACCTCTCACTGCAAATGTGCATTGAAATAACAAAGTCTTGAGGATGGACTGCGCTGTCTGTGATAGGAGATGTTTGCCTTGATGCCAAGATGTGAAAAACAACTCTTAAATCCCTCTCACTAACCTCCTGGAGGAATAGGAACTCCCTCCTCTGAAAGATGAGTCAAAGTGAAGTGTTGTGGAACCCTCCACTGCAATGCCCTAGCAACATAGCGTTATTCTTGAGCAGAAATAATGTAGTATCTGAAGAGTGGCTTTGGCCTTGAGCCAATATGTGGAGAAGATGAAGTGAAATCCTTCAAGAGGCCTCCCAAGAAGGAGAGTAAATCCTGAACAGTAATCCCTCGTGCTAAGCAGCACTGCAACTCCGCTGAATAACCGGAGTGTGAAATTTGTTTGAATAGACAAATAATCAAATGATCCAAGATGTCTCTCTATGGCTACCTCCTCCTCTTCTTATACAACTGAATGCCTCTTTGCCATGGACCCCACACATTAGGGTTTCATCCACAAGGAATCTTTCTCCCTCCAAAACTGCACTGTCTTCTCATGCAAGCTACACCTCTTAGGCAGTGCTGCCGACTTGGTCAAACTTGACCTTGTCCTCATGCAACTTGCCCCCTTTCACACTGGAAGGTGCAAAATAAGTTGCTCCATTGATCCTTTTCACATTATGAAGGATCTTATTCCTACTCATTGGCCTTTTACCCATTTTTATTCACCTCCTAGATGAAATATGAAAAAATTAATATTCTAATTTGTTGCATGAAAATTTTGGAATATTACAGTAATGTGTGCACATTTTCTATATTTACCAATGAATTAGGTACAATTACTCCACTGTGTCTGATATAACCTCGTGCTTGACTCTTTAAGAAGAAATTCCCAGAGAAAAGTTGCGACAATTGGAATTTTTCCCTACCGCAAGATGCTATTGTTTGTTTAGTTTCTTTGGAAAGTTAACTACTTCCTTGTTCCAAAGCACTAATCCTGATCTAAATTGTTGGAATGATCCCTATAAAATATAAAAATTTCTAGATTAATTTTAATTAGCATTATGTTAATTTGGTTGTTATTTACTCAGTAGGTAAATGGGGGCGAAACTTATGGTGGTATGACTAGAATCAAAACTAAATGCCATCGAATATGATAATGTAATCTTTTCACTTCGATGAATCCTAACTAAAGTAAGGAGAGAGGTTCCATTCACTTCCAACAATGAAAAAATTGATAAAAAGAGAGAAAATATAACAAATTCTCTAATGCTCTAATTTTCAGCAAGAAAATACAAATTCTAATCAATTCAAAGCAGAAAAATTATTTTTATGTTTAAAACAAGCATAAAAACATGCAAATTCAAATAAGAACTATGATTTGAATGAGAAATACTATCTTTTAAATTGATGAAATAACTCTTTACAATAGCCATAAATGAATATATGATGAGATTCACTAAAAGAAAAGAGATTTACACAACCAATTCCAGAAGTGAAAGACTATTTTTTGATAGATTGGAAAATCAACACAAACTCAAAACCCAAAAACTGTAAAGATAAGTGATTTTCCTAAAAAAGAAAATCAAAGAAACTAATCTAAATATATGGTTTACTTTTCTAGAATGTAAACTATGAAGTTTTAATCTATGCGCAATTCACTTGAAAGCTATGCAAATGTAATATATCCACAATTTTCATTCATATTCTGAAAATGAAAATTTTAACTATGAAAATGTAATCTATGCAAGAGAATTCTCCAAAATAAACACAAGATGATTCCAAATCAATGAAAGAACAACAAGACTATTTTCCTTCACCGATGTAATCTAAAGAACCAATCAAGTGTAAGTAAAAAAAAATAAGTGAGAATTCCAAACGTAAAAAGTAATAACACTCAAAGGTGATTAACACTCAGAAACAATTTAGCACCCACCCACTGATCCAAAATATTTTGTTTGAGATGTATAAAAGAATTAACATGTGAAAATTGTAGCTTTTAAAAACAAGAAGCATTAAAGGCATAAGCGGAAAAAGAGAGAAGAAAATAACATCATGCGCGAAGACACAAGAGTTGATATCGGAGTTCGTCCAGGAGGGACTACGTCTCCGGGCCCTACTCTAATAGTGGGGAGGCCCTGCTTTCATTAAATGGAAAAATGAAAGTACAAGTACAAAATGAGGAATTACACCCTTATACCTGCCTAACTGGAAATTGGCCGAGAATTGCAAACCTCTGATGACAAAAAAGGAAACACCGTTGGATTTGTGGCGTCGAGTAGTGCAGAATCCATATAAAAATTGTCCCAATCGGACAAAGTGAAAATCTGGCTCCTTTGGAAAAATGGCTTAGATCATGGTTCCGCCCCCTCCTACAAACTGCTCAAGGTTCCACTGCCTCATTTTCAGTGCTCACTCCTGTCTGTCCTTGGGCGCACAAATGAGTGAAGGGTTATATACTTCAGTGTGGGTAGATTCTCCAAAGTGACCATTGGACGAATTGGTTGGAGATCCAAATGTTTGGGAGGAGGTCGGGTGGTCAAATCCCGACCCCTCCATTAAAAGGCTGAAAACTATTTTTAAAAACCTGCATTTTTCTTGTTTTAAAATCTGCACCGTTTTGTCTTGAGACACGTGGAGATCGGGTCTTCTTGGGCGGCCTGCCCCCGAAACTCCCGCTAGCACTGTTACGGTGGTTGAATTTTGTTACATGGGTCGGGTAGTGTGGTTACACCCCTGCCCACCATATATTTACATGTTGCCACTTCTTACGTGGGGACTACGAGGTGGCGGGGTTGACCACTTGCCCCCCAATCGTATCACTTTGGATTTGCATGGGGTGGTGGGGTTGGTGGCCCACCACCCTTATTATATATATATATATATATATATTATTTGTTATATAAACAAAGAGTTGTTTTCGAACCTTCAGATTTTTGACCAAAGGAGTGCAATTAACGCTCGAACAAATTCACCCGAAATCCGGCCAGGTTGGCTGGAATTCGGTGGCCGGGTTTCAACAAAATTTTTGCCTCCTTAGTCTGCCACATCACCAAGTCAACCTCCGAACTTTGACTGCTCCTAACTCCTTCATACGGACTCAGAATTGAGTGCTGTCTGCGTCGTTGGATTTAGAATGACGGGATCTACAACTTGAACTTGGTTTGAGATATTTTCAAACAATTTGATTTTTGAACCTTGTACTCAAGCCATTTGTACTTGTACCTATTTAATCCACCTGGATCATTCCTCCCCACTAAAGAGCTTTTGGACCCCAAAAGCCTCATTAATCAACATGCAAGTGAGGGAATTGCTCCCTCACCTTCTCCTTTTCAAGCCATTTAGCTTTACTTGGGTGCATCCCTTTGAAACCAACATGGATTTGGCTTTACTTGGGTGCATCCCTTTGAAACCAACACGGAGATACTCCACATCTCCTCGTCGCGAAGTCCTGGTCCTTCGATCGAGAATGATGTCCTCTGGCAGTTCATCGAGAAATTCTGGTGCAAAGTCATCCACTGTAGGAACTGATCCTACCTCCTCAGTGTCCATAATCAATGGGGGTTCATAAAGTTTTAGATTTTCAACATTCACAACTGAGTACATCGGCATGTATACCGACAAGTCGAGTCGGAAAGCATTATTCCCAATCTTCTCCAATATGGTAAAGGGACCATACCGGATTGGTCGCAATTTCTTACCTTCTCCCTTCATTCGATCCTTGCTGATGTGGAACCACACTTTGTCGCCAACTTGAAATTGATGGTCGACTCGGTGCTTATCATGTTGGGCCTTATATCGGGCCTGACTCTTCTCCAACTGCTCTTGCACTACTTGGTGAATCGTCTGAATCCGCTGAATGAACCGCTGTGCTTTATCCCTGTCATCACGCCCATTGGCATCTTCATCCCTTCCATAGATCATGTCGAAAGGGTCCTTTGGTAAGTAACCAAAGCATGTCTCAAAAGGTGAACGCTGCGTAGAGGAGTGCACTGCTCGGTTGTAAGCATGCTGCACATATGGAAGGTGTTCATCCCACAACTTGGGATGTTTGTTGCAATAGCCCCGCAACAAGTGTACCACGGTACGATTAACGACCTCTGTCTGTCCGTCGGTTTGTGGATGGAATGCCGTGCTTCTCTTCAACTTGGTATCCATCATGCACCACAAGCTGGTCCAAAACTCTCCAAGGAAACGAGAGTCTCGATCTGACACAATCGATGTGGGCAACCCAAAGTGGACCCAAACATACTGAAAGAAAAGACAAGCAGTCTGCTCAGCAGTGACCTGCTTTTTACAAGGCATCAATATGCACATTTTGCTAAAGTGGTCGACGACAACATACAAATAGTCGTGACCCTTTCTTGACATAGGCAAACCTCCTACAAAATCCATCGACACACTTTCCCATGGACGACCCGGAATAGGGAGTGGTGTGTAGAGCCCGAGTTTTCTATTAGAGGGCTTTGAAACAGAACACATCACACATCCCTTTACAAAGCGGGTTACAATGTTTTTCATATGGGGCCAAAAACAAAACCTTTGCAAATGACATAAGGTTTTTTCAACACCAAAGTGACCAGACACAAGAGAGGTATGCGCCTCTCGAATTACATGTACTCTTTCTGTTGTGGGTATGCACAATTTACCAAGGTGATACAACAGCTTCCCCTGCAAATGATAGTTGTCCACACCTTGCTCACAATTGCTTCCTCCTTCAAAGCCCTCCCTTTTCTAAATTTTAGAAATAAAATTTAGAAATAGGGTCCCTTTCTTTTTAGAAATAAAACACTTAGAAATAAAATTCATTGTTTTGGAAAATTTCATATTGTTACTAAACAGATTCAACATTCAAAAAAAATTTGGTCCGATCTAATATACAAGGCCTTATCATAAAAACAAATCAAAGTTAAAAGTTCAATCGCAATCGGAGAATCGGAGATAACCTTTAAAAGAAATTTCATATGCCCATTTCAAATCTTCCGATGCGATTAGTCCAATCGGAAAAATTTCAATCGCTAAGAGTTTAAAACCGTTAATTATAACTTCCGATGCGATGCGGTCAATCGCAATCGATTAATCGGGACAGTCTTCAAGAAACTCTTTACGCTTAGTTGAAATTCCCCGATCCGATGTGCATTTGATAATAAACGCTTTTAAAAGAAAAATCGAACATTTGTTTAAAATATATGGTAGACCCCACCATTAGAGATCAGAAAGATCTGCAATCGCAATCGATCAATCGGGATAAACATATTGTGATCTTCATTTGCCATTCGAAAACTTCCGATGCGATTCATCTATTTGCATACGAAGATTTTTAGAATGAGTGAATATATTAATATATCACAAGCGCCAAATCTTTATTGATACGAAGGCATTCAATAACGAATCAAATGAATATGGTTTATGATTTGGTTTTAAATACTTAAGTGTGACCCAAAAGGAGCATTTACGTAATATACGAAACAAATAAATGAAAACCATAAGTTCATAAATCATTCCGTTTGAGTGGCTTGTTGATCACGACTGAGATTTTATTGTCTTGCGGAGCCAAAGAACACCAAGTTCTTTCATTCACAGACAAAGGGAAGCGGTAGCAGACGCAGAAATGTCAAAGAGAGGGAGAAGAAACAAGACTGCTCTACCAGTGAAGTTTGCCGAAACTCCTACGGTCTCAAAAGAAAAGCCCATAAAGCTAAGGCTAGTCACAGATACATCATGCCAAGGTCTTGGGAAAATGACATGGGACACAGTCTACAACCTATTGGAAAAAGAAGACCCCAAGGTCACAGTGGAGAAGGCATCAGTTCCAGAGGAGGATAGCTCGGATTCTGACTCTGACATCAATGAAAGAACACTTGCAAATTCATTTCTGCATCGAATTGCAGCCAGAGCGAGCATCATGCCTTACTATGATGTAGTTCGATGGGTTATTGACAGTGTAAAGATACAAAATAGAACGTTTGTTTCAACATCTGGAGTGCCTTTCGGCTCGTTTAAAGCAGAAGACTTGAAAGCAATGTACCACCTTCCAGACCCACAGAAGGTGTATAACAAGGAATTTATCAAAGATTTTGCTGATAATAACAAAGTCCAATCCGACCCTATCAAAGATTGGAGGAAAAACCCAGAGAAGCACCGAAATGAAGCATCCGGTATGTATTCTGTAGATTCTCTTCTACCTCCATATTCCTATGCAGCTGCCATGATGTGTAGGTTATTTGGCAATGATAATTCAGCTAGGTTTTCTATACAAATGGTCCCATTAATCCTAGCTGCTGTGAATTCCGACATTATGGATTGGGCTGTTATTCTTTCTGATAGAATGGCCAATAGGATACTTGAATACAGACAAGAAAAAACCGTTGGAAATTCTACTCCTTTTTTCTTTTGTGCCTATATTCTTGATGCTATTTGTTTCAATTCCGAATTTCCCTTATTTGGATGGAAATGGACTCCCAAAGACCCTCTTCCAATCCATATTTATCATAAATTGCTTTGGAAGATTCATTTCCAAGCTAATGTATATAGAATCTGTCATGGTTTCCTCATCCCTGTTTTCCAAACCATTTTTAATCGCTTTCCTCCTAGGTTTTCTGATAAAGCTAAAGCCGACCTGTCTGCAATCGGAGATTGGTTTGGGAAGGAAAAATTTACTTACATCAGGGTTTTTGGTAGTATAGTGGAGCCGCATGTTCTTCCTCTTTTTGTTCCAGACAAACTTCTCGCTCAAGAAGTTTCCTATCAATTGACAATTGAAGGTATATCCAGGTCTTTGAATAACAGTAAGAAGAAAATGTGGCCTCAATTCCCACTCAATTGTGGTCATTTCACTCTAAATGATTTCAAGCATGCAGAAAAAGAAGTCTTCAAGATAAGAGGTTGTAAATTTGCAACCATTCCTGGAAGACAATATGATCCAAAAAAGATAGCATTTGATGTCACTGCTTCAGTTTCAATTGCTTGTTTTGAGCATGAACCAGATATGTTCGATGATTTGTTTGTTTCATTAGATAATTTTCCTCGAATTTTTGACTTGGTCAAGTCTAAATTTCAACAGGAGAAAATAAATAAATTTCTCTTATTTAGAAGCCAGAGATTGTTGAGAGTTCCTCTGGACCAGATGAGAATTCAAATCCAAAAATCAGAGACAGAAGGTGCATTCGGCCAAACGCCAGTAGAAACATCTACCAGCAAAATCATTACACAATCGGCTGTCAACCAGCTGACTGTACATACTCAAAAAGTGGTCACTATTGACAAACCTGATGTCCCAAAGGGAAATACTGATGATAAATCCAGTCCAAAATTTGGCCAGAAGTCCACTGCTCAAATGACAGACAAATGCACAAATATCAATGATGATGTGCATAATCAAAAGGATGGATCGGATGACAAAAGCACTGAACAGAGCATAGATAAAGAAAAAGGAAAAGAAATAACTAAGGAGATTACGGTTTCCACTAATCTTGATGTTTCTTCTCAGCTATTAAAACAATATGATCAGTTTGCTCAACAGCTTGGATTGCAGGATAAAGATGAAGAACAAATGGAGCAGGATGTTGAAATCATTCCTGAACATCCTACAGGGCATATTGTATTAAAAGGTGAAGAGATCCCTCCTTTTGATGTATTTTACAGCCCTAAACATAAGGTTGTTGTCAAAAGACAAAGAAAGAAAAGAAAAACAGAACAGGGCATATTTTCTACTCCATCAGAGGAATTTATGAATATTGTTTATAAGAACAATGAAATGAATCCATTTGAAGACCTCACGAAATTGTCCCAGTATACAGGAGCTTATAGTGCTGCAACAATGGATAAAGTTGTAGAAGTTTCTCAACTAATAACTCAGAAAGATCTTCACATAGCTTCACTGGAAGAACAAGCTAAGGAGAATCAGCAACTGATTAGCCAATTGCAACAACAACTACAGGATCAGACATTCAGGTCTAAAGAATTGGAGAAACAGCTTGTTGAAGAAAAGAAGAAGGTTGATGAAAAGCTTTTAGGCAAACAAAAGCAGCTAAATGAAGAAATTTCTAAGTTACAGAGTCTGTTACAAAATGAGGAAAATGCAAAAATGATTCAAGAAAAGGAATTTCAAGCAACTTTGGATAAGTTTAAAGATTACCAAAAGTTAAATGAATTCAAATCAGAAGCCCTTGAGGCTAATAAACTATTGACTCAGCGGTTAATTGAATTTTGCTCAAAACTGTCACAAGCAGAACCTTTTTGTGATATTACTTCATCTTTGATCCAAAATATCATAACTCTTAGACAAGAAATAGATGATGCCGATGAAAAGATTTCTAAGTTTCTCAACTGGCAGGATACAGAAAAGGGAAAAGAAGCAAATCTTCCTAGGATAGAGGAAAAACACAAAGAAATCTTGTTTACAGAATGGGAACATCAATTAATGAAAGCTAATAGAGCAATATCAAGGGCCAGAAATATAATGAATAATCTCACGCAATTCATAAATGACAGCTTATACTCAATTAATCTCATTTTAGACTGTGTTCCTGGCAGTTTGCCAAAAATAAAAGAAACTGAAGACAGGTGGAGAGAAGAAATGGAAAGGAAAAGTCAACAAATCGGCAAACTTCAAACGATATCCTGGGATAGTATGTGGACTCATTTGATCAAGCCAAACAATCAACAGACAGCTATCAAACTTCTATCAAGCGCTGTCGATTGTCTAATTCCAGAATTTTCTGATGCCACCTATGCTGGACAGTTGCATTCTGAGATGAGTCATCCACCAAGACTCCGAGATATGTTGAACATTTGCAACTTGGCTTCATCAAGCGAGGGAGAAAAACAATGAATCAGTTTCATTCAAGATAGCATTTTAGTTTTAATTTGATAGATTGTAGCAGTAGTATTAGGATTTTGTTATGTAATTTATTATTTAAATCCCTCTCATGCATTTAGAGAGGGATCGGAAGTTGTAATATTTTTGGGATTTGGAGCTAACATTTCTATTCTTCATTCCTTATTATATTTATATGAAAGATCACATCTGGTGATTTTTGTGCTCAAAATTATCTTTGAAGTGTTGCATTTTTGTGCCTTTGGATTTAATTTTACATCGGAGTTACTAGATCAGAGTATCACATTTCGTTTGACAGTCTGCAAGATGAATGAGGTATTTTTATCTGTTCACTGTTGATTTTCTCTGTTATATGGTATTCATTTGAAGAATTTGCTATCATTTATATATTTGATTTTCATAATATTTCCTTTTATATTATCATTTATGAGTATAATTGGAATGTTATCATTTATAGGCATATATGAATGGTATATAATGATGAATGCAATATGCTAATATAACTCTGTTTAATTTATTAAACAGAGTTATCTTTATTCGTTTCTATACATTTCAATTTAACTAATAATACATTTCCATGGTTATTATTAGATTGAAACAATCCTAAGTTGTATTCACATATAATCACCCCGGTTAAAATTAGAATTTCTTTATCAGTATTTAGTTTAGATTAGATAGTTTTATTTTCTGTTAATTTAGTCCCATTTTCACCCATCCAATTCAATCCACTTAGTTATAAGGAAACTGGTCCTTTAAATCCAGTCGGAGCCACCATCCCAAGCGGAAAAGGAGCTGTCTTAAGGTCCCGACCGGGTGGTTTTCCCCCAATGTTTGAAGCAGAGATTTTCTAGGCTTCAACATTTTTGGCGCTAGAAGGAGGGCTTTCAACTGTGAATGGCAAGCAAACCCAAATCTACAAACCATTCTAAGAGTAATTCTCCCTCCACATCACCTCATACTTCCCAATTGCCTTCTAATTCCTCAGCATCCAAGCAAGAAGAAGAGGTATCCACTATCACTGCACAAACCCACCATACTTCAGAACAATTAAGTCTTGAATCTCCTGAAGTTCAGTCTCTCATCCAGAAACTTCAGAGTTTCTCGATTTCACCACAGAAATCTGAGCTATCTCAAAGCAGTGAGACTTCGCAATTCAATCTACCTCACCCTCTTACTAGACTTCAAAGTGAGAAACTCGGTATTGAACCTACTGAATTTCCTTTACCTAAAAGGAAAAGGGCAAAGAAAAATACTGAAGATTCTGATAGTGAAGCACTTTCATCCACATCTTCCATCTCATCTTCCCCAGTGCGAAGTCAACCATCCACTCCCTCATTACATATTGTTGTTCACCAGGAATTAGGAACTTCAACATCTCAACCTGCTCATTCCTCAATATCAATTCCTTCTCAGACATCTGGAATCTCAACAACAGTATCATCCACCACTGGTATTACAATGGCAGATCCATGGACCAGACCTGGTGCAGTCAATATGCCCGCACCATTACATGCATTACCTGATGCTCCTGAAAAATGGCTACCCAAATTTAATCCAGAAAATGGAACCCAAGCTGAGGAACATATCAATAACTTCATGTTAGCAATTAATTTGAAGGGAGTAACTGAGCAAGATGTCGTTGTTAGGCTTTTTCCTTATACATTGCAAGGATCAACAGGATCCTGGTATTTTTCCCTACCTTCTGATTCTATTACCAGTTGGGACATTTGCCAAGAACAGTTTCTCACTAAGTATGGAGACGATAGATCTTTAGCTACACTAATAAATGATCTCTCCAATCTTAGGATAGAGCATAGGGAACCTATTAAAGAATTTAATGCTCGTTTCAATAAACTTTTGAATAAAATCCCAACGACTTCCAAACCAAGTGAACAAATCAGAAGTGAGTGGTATATTACTGCCCTACCTGCTAATATAGCTATTTTTGTAGACAGGGCCGCAAAACCAACACTTGCTGAAAACATGAAAGAAGCACTTGCTGTGGAAAAACGTATTAATGCTCTAGAAAAGAAAGCGGCTCTTGAGGAAAGAAAAAACAAAAAAGTTTCATTCAAAGAAGACTCAAAGAAGAAAATCTCGAAAGATCCATATGATATGGAAGGCCTCCAAAAGGTCCTCAAGACTATGTCAAATGAAATGATTGAAATTAAGAAACAAGTAGCTGAAACCTCAACCAAAAGGCCCTTTAAGAATTATAAGAAAACCAAATCAAAACCACCAAATATCGTATCTTATGCAGATTCAGATCAAGAAGAGGAAGAAGAGGAAACAATCTCACTAACTGATAATGAAGAGGAAATTGTTGAATGTCATGGCATGTGGGATTTCATACTGCCCAACTCCGATACAGATAATGATGAAGAAGCTTTACCTATCTCTACTAGGAGTAAAGGTACTTCCGAACCTGTTCAGACAACTTCAAAGAAACGGAGTGCAGGTGCTGCTACAACAAAAGAAAAAGTACCTACAAAGAAATCACCCGCAGCAGTCCCCCAAAACCCACCTTCAACTTCAAGTACTCCTCCAACATCCAAAACATTATAAAAGGTGAGGAGATCCCTCCTTTGGATGTATTTTACAGCCCTAAACATAAGGCTGTTGTCAAAAGACAAAGAAAGAAAAGAAAAACAGAAAAGGGTATATTTTCTACTCCATCAGATGAGTTTATGAATATTGTTTATAAGAACAATGAAATGAATCCATTTGAAGACCTTACGAAATTGTCCCAGTATACAGGAGCTTATAGTGCTGCAACAGTGGATAAAGTTGTAGAAGTTTCTCAACTAATAACTCGGAAAGATCTTCACATAGCTTCACTGGAAGAAAAAGCTAAGGAGAATCAGCAACTGATCAGCCAATTGCAACAACAACTACAGGATCAGACATTCAGGTCTAAAGAATTGGAGAAACAGCTTGCTGAAGAAAAGAAGAAGGTTGATGAAAAGCTTTTAGGCAAACAAAAGCAGCTAAATGAAGAAATTTCTAAGTTACAGAGTTTGTTACAAAATGAGGAAAAGGCAAAAATGATTCAAGAAAAGGAATTTCAAGCAACTTTGGATAAGTTTAAAGATTATCCAAAGTTATATGAATTCAAATCGGAAGCCCTTGAGGCTAATAAATTATTGACTCAGCAGTTAATTGAATTTTGCTCAAAACTGTCACAAGCAGAACCTTTTTGTGAGATTACTTCATCTTTGATCCAAACTATCATAACTCTTAGACAAGAAATAGATGATGCCGATGAAAAGATTTATGAGTTTCTCAACTGGCAGGATACAGAAAAGGGAAAAGAAGCAAATCTTCCTAGGATAGAGGAAAAACACAAAGAAATCTTGTTTACAGAATGGGAACATCAATTAATGAAATCTGATAGAGCAATATCAAGGGCCGGAAATATAATGAATAATCTCACGCAATTCATAAATGACAGCTTATATTCAATTAATCTCATTTCAGACTGTGTTCCTGGCAGTTTGCCAAAGATAAAAGAGACTGAAGACAGGTGGAGAGAAGAAATGGAAAGGAAAAGTCAACAAATCGGCAAACTTCAAACTATATC
>JAXQQM020059844.1:0-44622 GCA_034641835.2 Pinus albicaulis | reverse complement strand
ATGGAATAGCAAAGCAAATAAAGGATTGAACAACAATTCTGAAATAGAACAGCAAGTCTAAAATGGAACAGCAATTGAATAACTAAGTCCCGCAGGTTGTAACCAAACTTAATCTATTAACTCAAATGCATTCTTTGCAATCAAATAACATTCTTTCACTCTAAAAGCAATTCACACAAATCACACTAATGGAACAGCAATAACTATTAATGAATTATGGAACAGTACTGATAAATCAGAAACGCGCACAACACGAACGTTTAGTATAACAGCTCTGTAACAAAACAGTAAGAACATGCAATTAACTCTTGAAAGGATTAATAACTTGATGCGGAGTCAACACACGATTCTATCTGTAAAAAACCTCAATGATTCAATCTTTAACAAAGCATGTAATATGAACTTATAAAGCATATCAAATTACCAAATAACAATGATAAACAAACCACACAAAAGTCAAGTCGTAATGGTACAGAAGCAAGTGTCCTTCGGGGCCGGGCCCTTAGCCTCCAAGGATACACCGCTTTAAGTTAATCCAGACGCAGAGATGAAATAATCACCAAGCTTTTATTAATGCATCGGTCAAAAATACATTGAACCAGTTCTCAACGAGACTCAATAATCAAAGTTGATGTTTTACAGAAAATTACATAAAAGCGTATCCTATCTATCAAGCTAACAGTGTTGTCCCTTTATATAAAGGTGATGGCGGAGATGTCCAAGTAACATGATAAATAAAGCAGCGATCCCTCAGGATCGAAGATCCTGAGGGATTCGCCAAACTGTTAATTCTTCATCCTTTCCTTTCTTTGGCGCCGAGCTGGTGTCTTCTCCTTCTTTTCCGAGCCGATTTGCTGTAATCTATTTAGCCTTGTTTGCATTCGGTTCTCGTTCAGAGGGACAGCAGTTATCTCGACTTTGTCCTTTCCTTTGGAACGGAAATTCCTCGTTTTCTCCTTTTCCTGTACAGAAAATAACCATTATCAGTGGCTAAGTCTTGCATATCAATTCTCACATGTTTTGTTATGGTTCCTTATTACTTTCCAAATTCATGATACAAAAAGGTTCACAAATTCTATTAAAAAGCCACTGAAATAGTCATCAAAAGCATACCAGATCACACTAATGGAACAGCAATAACAACGAATGAATTATAGAACAGTACTGATAAATTATAAACGCACACCACACGAATGTTTAGTATAACAGCTCTGTAATATAACAGTAAGGATATGCGATTAACTCTTGAAAGGATAAATAACTTGATGCAGAGTCAACATATAATCTTATCTGTAGAAACTTCAATGATTCAAACTTAAACAGAGCATATAATACGAACTTGTAAAGCATAGCAATTTATCAAATAACAATAATAAGCAAACCACACAGAAGTGAAGCCGTAATGGTACAGAAGCAAGTGTCCTTCGGGGCCGGGCCCTTAGCCTCCAAGGATACACCGCTTTAAGTTAACGCAGACGCGAAGATGGAATAATCACCAAGCTTTCATTAATGCATTGATCAAAAATACATCGAACCAGTTCTCAACAAAGCTTAATAACCAAATCTGATGTTTTACAGAAGATTACATAAAATGTATCTTATCTCGCCCTTCTTCTAAACTAACAGTACTTGTCTCTTTTTATAAAAACGATGGCGGAGATGTCCAAGAAACTAGATAAGTAAAGCAGCGATCCCTCAGGATCTTCGATCCTGAGGGATTCGCCAAACTGTTAACTCTTCATCCTGTCTTTGCTATTGCGCTGAGCTGGTGTCCTCTCCTTCTTTCCCGAGCCGATTCACTTTGATCTGTTTCCCTATGTTTGTGTTCGGTTCTCGTCCAGAGAGACAGCAGTTATCTCCACTTTGTTCTTTCCTTTAGAGCGGCAACTCTTCGTTTTCTCCCTTTCCTGTATAGAAAATAACCATTATTAGTGGCTAAGTTATACACATCAATTCTCACATGTTTTGTTATAGTTCCTTATTACTTTCCAAATTCATGATACAAAAGGTTCACAAATTCTATTAAAAAGTCATTAAAGTAATCATCAAAATCATACCTTTTTAGTACTCCACACACCCCCCTGCTTACCTTGTTTCATGTCCTCATGAAAACATTGTAGTTGACATGTAATGCAGTGAGAGAGTATGTTGGAGAAGGAGTCTCATGCGGAGGCCTACAACCATGTTGAGTGATTAAATAATCAAAGAACTGACCTGCTTGCCCCTCAGGCATATCATACAGGGCCTGGTATCCAGGTGCAGGATGCCAGATAATTGGAGCATGAAATCTATACCCTAACCAAGATGACCCTGCTTTCAGAATGCTCTGGCCATAGAGATTCAAACGGTCAGCAGCTAACTCAAAGTTCTCATACTTAAATGGTTCCTTGAGCTGGATGTGTGGATCAGAGATTCGATATCGAAATTTGGCTGCATTAATGGCCAAGTCTTTGATAGAAAGGAAATACTCTAAACTCTCTTGAATGAGTGCCTCATGCATAGGCCCTAATGTTTCAATGACACCAGGAGCCGTTATAAGATTTCTATGAACTCTCCACAACTGTACTGGGTTCCTAGGCTCAGCCCTAACCCGTAAATCTAGACCATTTTCTTCATTCTGGAAGGTATCATAGGCTTTTAGCCACTTAATCTGATTAACCCCGAATGAAATGAATGCTTGGAATTGGATATCGCCAATGGAGGGACCAGGGTTTAATTCAGTCTCCTGACTTAGCACAAGGTCGTGCAAATAAAGTTCACACAATAATCTCTGGACTTTCACTCCATAATGTTTACAACAGTCTATAAAATCATTGACATTGTTGATCTGTATAGGGGTGCCTGCCTTAACAGCTTTTATTTGTAATTGTAAATATCGTTCTAATAGAAACAGAGCATAGTTTTTAGCAGGGGCCCTACATGCTAAAACATTATTATATAAAGAACACAAGTCATTCATCTGTTTGATAGTAGTATCTAGTCTACAAGTTACCTGTGTGACTTCCTCTTGTTCCTTCATCCACCCTTCAAAAGCCTGTCTTTTAGATTGACTGACGTCCCTTAGTTGCTGCTGCAACTCTTCATATTTTTCTAGGGGAACCGTTTGCTCTTTAAGTTGCTCCACTTCTTGCTGTGCTTGTTTCATCATCTTGTGCAAGGATTTTGTCTTTGGATCTTTCTTCCATAGATCAGTGGAGGCCGGGAGTTTTACCTGGACCTTCTTGTTATGTTGTTTGGAGTTCAGAACCCTTATTACACCTGAGGGCGGTGCCTCTGTCTGAATTTGCTTATCATCCTTTTCTATTTTAACACGAACCTCAGCATCATGTGGAACGGCAGCTGGATCCTCAGGGTTTTGGACAGCAGGTCGTTTGTTGGCCCTCTTTTTCCTCTTTACCTTCTGGTTCTTTTTCAGAATCCTAATTTGTTTTCTGAGCTGGGTTATCGTATTTAACAATTTAGTTCGTTCCTTCCGCAACTTCTTAATTTCCATTGTTTCATTTGAAGGAACGGCAGTCTGTCGATGGTGGACTGGATCATGACCAGTTGCTAACTCTTCCTCCTGGGGTTCTTCCTCACTGCTCTGCTCCGGCTGTTCTGGGGTATGCATCTCTACTGGTTCTGATTCTTCCTAAGCAAATGCTATTTTTGCTCCTACTTCCTCTAGATTTTCCTCTTGTGACATGGGAACAGATTGTTCCCGTTCAATATTTTCCTCCTCTTCATCATGAACAGGCATGTTCTCTTCCTGGGGTTGGTCGTGGGGGTTCTCTGAACTAGAAGGTTGACCATACTTACTCATATTGGCTAGGATGGCGGCCAAGTCATCTTCCCCCAGTAGGTCTTGTAATGGGCTATCTTCCTGCTGTTCTATTTCCTCCTCCTATTCAGCCTCTGCCCCCTCTTCGGACTGTTCGTCCTCAATTACTACCGGTTGGCTGGCGCTTTCCTGGAGCTTCTCCAGCCTTCCTCGTATTCGAGCCAACCGGGCTGATTTTCTGGGTTTATTTATGCTTCCTCTCATCTGAGCTAACCGAGCTGATTTCCTGGGTTCCTCTGGTTGCTCGGGTGAATCAACGACATGCTTTCGCTTTGCCGATTCTTGGTGTGTCTCCGGTTGTTGTGATGTACTAGCAACATCTTCTCTGCGTTTTGCCGGTTGTTCTGGTGGGTTTATAGAATGTCTACGTTTCGGGGATGGTTCTGTCGATCCCCCTTCAATCATTGCAATGAGCTCTTCCCAGCTGCTCTGCTGCTGGGTAAGACTATAACTAACAACAAGTCGAATCAACCCGTGGTGACTAACAATTGCCTCTACGTGCTGTGCCTTTTTCATACTTTGTGCAGCATCATGCAGTAACGAGTTTAGGAGTGCCGGTAAATTCACAGAGCATTTCTGTTTTAGAACAGCTAAAAGTTTAAGGTGTCGTGGTCTTACCACGTCTTTTCTTCCTTCGCAAGTAATATAACTCTGTACTATTCTTGCTAGCTCCGTCCAGGGTTCTCCTAGGGTCGCCGGCAGAACTCCCTTCCCCTTGATCGTCAAATTCTGGCCTTCGTCCTGGAAGATGTCGATGACCTTCTGTAATCGTTCCTTTTTGAATGTCCATACCGGTCCGGTAGCTGGTAGTCCTGAAACTTCTGCAATTATGGCATCAGTGACCGCTATCCGTTTCCCTCTTACTGTGGAGTGGTCATCTTGTAAATTCTGCAAGAACTCCATTGCTATTGTCTCATTAGCCTCCTGTAAGCGATTGAAATAGTTCAACCATCCTGCCCTTTCCAGGATTTCTCGAGCAGCAGCAGAGATCGTTAGCTGTTGAGGCTCACTTCGAATTGCCTTTCCCCCCATGTTTTCACTGTGATTTCTAAATGGAACAGCAAAAACGTTTTCGGTTTGAAACACAGAGAGCAAGGTTTCGCGAAAGAAAACACAGAGTATGCAACAGTGCCGCAAAAACAAATTGTGTGAAAATAAAAATAAAAATATGCCATGCCGTGAAACCATGCCAAACCGTCGTAAACTAATTGTTTCGAATGGTGAATTGACACGTAATACAGGGAATGATGAGGTTAACCTCCCCCCCCCGCAGTGTGATAGGCTGTCCCAGCCGGCAAATAAAGGAGCGGCACCCAGTCTGCAATCAAGTCAGAAAGGAACAGCATGTGGATTTATGCCATGTTGAAAAAGGACAACAGATTACCGAAATCGAGGCGGAGAATGGATCGCGTGTTATATAAGAGGCCGCTGTGTTATGATTTGAGGCTGATGGATAGGGCATGTATCGTACTTGCCAATCTTAAGCGGTCATGGTCACCTCCGTTGCCATGATTGGTAATGATAAATATTCATGCGGTGTATAAATCGGGAAATAACATATGATTAGTGCCTAGGATATAAAAAACAAAAGAGTGTTAGTATCTTACCTATTGGTGTAAGCAAGGTGACTTCGATACCATTAACATTACTCTGCTGCCAACAGGTGTCCATAACCTTGGCAGAGTTGTTTTTCACCCTCGGAACCATGATCATTTGTGTATACCTAGGAATGTTGTTATATCAAAATGTAGACCATTATGCTGGCTTGGTGACCAGTTAACCATAATGCCATTCACGAGGAAAGAGCGAAACGTGGGCAAGCCGGCTCGTGATGAGACCTCCTGTTCCAAGGTTTGTTTGTTTGATATACCTTTTGGACCATATCAGCACTCCTTAAGAGTAGGAATGGTGGAAGAAGTCTTATTATCTCAATAGGAAGATATAAACTCTTTGCTCTTATTCCCAAGTACTAATAAAAAAATTTAAGGGAATCAGCATGATAAAGATAACCAATCAGGGCAAAATTAGTAAAACCATGTCAACAAAAGGTAAGAAATAAGTATGTCCTTCCATTTGTCCTCTTATTAATGCAGAGCCTTATAGATATAGCGATTTATGGTTTGCAGATTTTCGGTATGTTGTGTTTTTATATTTCATCGCACAAATACATAGCTGAAGCTTGAAGACTAGAGAGAAGACGGGCAAAAAGCATCCTCAATTTAAATCAGCAAAAGAGATCAAAAGTATGCTAATGGTGTTCCGTTGGAAAAGAGACAACGATGGATAATAGAAAAAGGAAAAAATGCAAATGCCGTTCCTTTGGGAAAAGGAACGGCAATCATACTATAAAACACTCAATATGCCATTCCGTTGAAAAAGGCAAAACAACAATAAAAGAACGCTGTTTCTTTGAAGGAAAAGGAACAGTGGTAACCAAAAGGAACAGCGAGAAACGTAACAATATCGTTCTTTTGAAAAAGGAACAGCAGAGATCCGAATGATGTTCCTTTAGAAAAGGAACAGCAGAACAAGCAAAACCAACATCATAAAAACACATGCATATGCTATTAGAAGAGCAAAAATCAAACTTTGTAGAAGAAAAAGGAACAACAAAAAAATGACAAGAAGATATTCAAATCAAACTTATGTACAAGAATCACTTAAAAAACAAGAACTTTATGTACAATTTGCAAAAAGAAATAGACCCTTAATGAATTACAGGTGAGGAAGATTTCTCTTCCTCTCCTAAGATCTCCATATCAGTATCTCGGCGTAGCTGCTGGCAGAAGGATTCCCGAGTAAGTGGTTTACGGTAGAGATGGACTCGGTGTCCATTTACTTTGAATGCATATCCAGAACCGTCAATGGTGATTAGAGTAAGTGTTCCATTGTCATGTACCTTCTGGATTTCGTATGGTCCCAACCATCGAGTCTGAAGTTTTCCAGGGAAGTCCTGAAATCGAGAATCGTATAACAGAGCCCAGTCTCCTTCGTGGAAGACTTTGTTCTTGATGAGCGCATCATGCCATTTGGCTCGCTGCTGTTGAATTAATGTTGTATTTTGTAGTGCAAAGAGCCGAATTTCGTCTAATTCATTGATCTGCTGTAGTCGATTGAGTTGTGCCTCAGTTAAATCTAGGCCAACTTCCTGTGCTGTTCGTAGTGTTTGGATTTCGAATTCTATGGGAAAAATAGGTTGTTTTCCAAACACTAGTTGATAAGGTGAGTAACCAGTGGTGCTCCTCCATGTGGTTCGATAGGCCCAGAGTGCTTTAGGTAGTCGGGTAGCCCAATCACGCCTATGTGACGCAATGGTTTTCGTTAGGATTGATTCTATTATCTTAATGCTACTTTCTACCTGCCCATTCGCCTGTGGGTGATATGGAGTAGTGATCTTATGCTGGACATGATAATTGTTAAGTGTTGCAGCTAATTTATGCCCAACAAATTGTGGTCCTCCATCTGTAATTATTTCCCTAGGAAGGCCATAACGAAAAAACAAAAGGAACAGGAACTGTATGACAGAGTCCTCTGTGGCTCTTGGTAATGCTTCTGCCTCAACCCACTTGGTGACATATTCTGTTGCCACCAAAATATATGTTTTCTGATTTGATGAAGGGTTGATGGGTCCAACGAAATCCAGAGCCCACCGCTCGAATGGTTCGATGACTAACTGCGGTTTCAGAGGCATTTCATCAGCTTGACCAGGTCGTCCTGCTCGCTGGCAACTGTCACAGGCTTGGACGAACTTCTTTGCATCTTTGAAGATCGTAGGCCAGTAATATCCTGTCTGCAATACTTTATGTCCAGTCCTACGCTCAGCGAAGTGCCCCCCACACGGTCCATCGTGACAGGCTTTTAGGATGTCAAAGATTTCATCCTCTCTAACACATCGCCCGATATGCATGTCTGCTCCTGTGTGAAACAAATAACCTCCAATCCACGAAAATCGAGAACTTTTCTGAATAATCTGCTTACGCTCATTAGGAGTTAAATGTTTTGGTAATTTACCTACTGCAAGGTAGTTGGCAACATCAGCATACCAGGGTGTTTGAACAGCAACAGCAAACAGGTGCTCATTCGGAAATTGATCTTCCACTGCTGCTGCATCGCTTGATTTTGGTATTCTTGAAAGAAAATCGGCTACAGGGTTTTCTTTGCCAGGGCGGTCCTTGATTGTGATGTCGAATTCCTGCAATAAGATTAACCATCGAGTTACTCTGGCATTTGTGATAGGTTTATTTGCTAAATATTTTATAGCAGAATGGTCTGTATACAAGATAACAGGGTAGCCTGTGATATAATGTCTAAATTTATTGACAGCATGTATTACAGCTAGGAATTCTTTTTCAGTAACAGTGTAATTCAATTCAGCAGGGGATAAATTCTTGCTGATGTAATAGATAGCATATGGTTTTTTATCCTCTTCCTGCCCAAGGACTGCACCAATGGCTGTATCTGAGGCATCAGATGATATCTGGAATGGTAGGTCCCAGTTTGGTCCTCGAAGGACTGGGGCTGTGGATACAAGCTTCTTTAGATCCTTGAAAGCATGGTCACATTTGTCTGTCCAAAGAAAATCAACGTTACCAGTCAGTGCATATAAAGGAGCAGCAATGTGCGAATAATGCTCTATAAATCGTCTATAATAACCTGAAAATCCAAGAAAACTGCGTACCTCTGTTTGAGTAGTAGGAGTGGGAATAAGCAAAAGTATTTGGATTTTGGCCGGGTCTACCTGAATGCTGGCTGCTGAGACATAGTGTCCTAGGATAAGTCCTTCAGTCATCCTCAAGAAACATTTTTCATTGCTTAAGCAAAGCCTAGTAACAATGCAGCGTTGTAGGAATTTCTCTAGGGTGTCTAGAGCTGGATCAAAGTCATCTCCATATGGTGTAAAGTCATCCATGTAAACTTCAAGTCCGTCATTGATTAAATCTGCAAAAATACTAAGGATAGCCCTCTGAAATGTGGCAGGAGCATTACATAAGCCAAAAGGTAAAACTCGATAGGCAAATGTTCCCCAAGGACAAGTAAAGGTAGTTTTATCCTGGTCTTCAGGGGCAATCTGAATTTGATTGTATCCACTGAAGCCATCCAGGAAAGAAAAGAACTTCTTCCCTGCTAAAGTGTCCAATACTTGATCTATGAAAGGAAGGGGAAAATGATCTTTTTGTGTTGCTTTGTTTAGTTCCCTATAATCCACACAAATTCTCCATTTCCCGTTCTTTTTTGGTACCACCACAAGTGGAGAGACCCATTTACTATCAGAAATAGGGTAGATAAAATTCACATCTAAAAGCTTCTGAAGTTCAGTTTTTACGACATCTTTTAGATGGGGATTAAGTCTCCTTTGCGGCTGACGCACAGGTCTGGCATCCTTTTCTATATAAATGTGGTGTGTACATAACTGGGGATCGATTCCTTTCATATCAGGGTAGTCCCATGCAAATGCTTCTTGATATTTTGTTAACATATGGATGAGCTTTGTTTCTTGTTCCGGTGTGAGATTAGCATTGATGTTTAAAGTTTTCCCCGGTGCAATTTCCACAGTTTTACTATTTGCAACAGAAGTGACATGTATTATTTGATCATGAATATCTTTCAGGGGATCTTCTTCTAATTCATTATCAAATGCTGCTTTTATCATGTGACATTGTGTGCGAGGTTCAGTTTGAGTAATGAAATTATTAATGGCATCGTCTTCTGTTTGATCTTTGAAATCGAGTGCCTCTTGTATAGTTAATGGAGATCTGATGTTATCAGTAAGATATGATACAGGGTGCTTATTAGTTTTAATCATTGTGACACTTGGTTGCGTTGGAGGATATAGAACTAAATTTTTGCTATTTGGTCCTCTGGTTATGGTCATATTTCCCTGCCGACAGCCAATGTAGGCATCGGCAGTAGCGAGCCAAGGTCTACCTAAAATTAGCGGGTGTCCATCAAGTCGGGTTTTTGGATTAATTATCAGGAAATCGGTTGGATACTCCCAGGATTCTACAGAGACCATGACATCATGCAGAGTGCCCTTTGGTCTAACCACAGATCGGTCCGCCAATTCTAACAAAGTAGAGGTGGGTTCTACAGATGTAATGCCGAGTTTTTGGCAAGTTGTGGTTGTTAAAATATTAATTGCAGCCCCTAGATCAACTAAGGCATTAGGCAGGGTCTGACCATAAATTTGAATAGTTATAATTGGGTTCCCGGGGTCTTCATATTTAAGGGGTGTTTCTCTTCCAGACAATAGGTCAGATAAGGTACCGACTACTTGGACTCTTGGATTATTTGTTATATTCCTCCTTGGTTTCTTTATGCACAATTCTTTTATGGTTTTTGCGTATATGGGAATGTCTTGAATGGCTTGGAGGAATGAAATTTTTATGTACAGGTTTTGTAATTCTCCCAGAATGTCAAAGTCAGGATATTGTATGGATCGAGGTATGGCTAATCGTTCTGGGAATGGAGGAGAGGATGTGGTTGCTTGATTATGAGTTTGTTGCTTATTTACATCCTCTTGTTGTGACTGATGTTCTCTGGGTAACTGTTCTTCGATATGAACTGTTTTATCTCCCTCAGTTTCAATTATACGCCCAGATCTTAACTGAAGGTCATTGCACTCTCTTAAATCGGGTCCTGGTTCTGGTGATTCTATGATTTGAATAGATTGGACCTGCCTGTTATTTGGATTGGGATCAGGTTGGGCTGGGAGTTGCGGCCTCAAGTTAGACTGGGGATTTTGTTGTAAAGCTGGCAAAGTAGGTTGAGGGAGCGGAATAGTTCCAGCTGGGTGGTACATCGGTCTTTGCCAGCTTGTCTGCCAGGGTGAAATTTGTGAAGTAGAGGGAGTCCATTGTGAAGGATACGGGCCATTTTGCCAATATGGTGGAGTGTAAGGGAAATTCGGCCAACCAGTTTGGCTTGTTTGATTCAGCCATGGATTTGAAGAAGGCAATGATTGTGGTGACCAGTTTGTAAATGGGGTTTGAGATTGATTCTGCCACATACCATATTGTTGAGCATTATACTGTGGGTTTTAAAAGAAAGAGGTTGGGTCCGGAAACATACCAGGTTGTCTTGGCTGCCACGGGCGGCGCTGGTTGATCGAATTCACCGATTCTGGTTCTTCTTCTGCTTCCTTATATACCGCTTTCAATCCAGGAAGTGAGGGGCAGCTCTCCGTAAGGTGATCTTTTGTACATATGGCGCATGTTTGGACTTTATCCAGTGGACACTCCTTGTGGCTATGTTTTTTTCTGCATCGGGGGCAGAAGATTGCCAAATTCTGTTCTGCCTCCAGCTGCTTCTGTTTAGCCTGCACCATATCAAGTTGTGTAGTTAGTGTCCCCATAATATCAGTTTTAAAATTTTCTAATAAATTTCCAATTTCTGCATGTGTTACTCCTTCTGCTGATACTTTGTTATCTCTTGCAAACCGATCATATTCTGTCGGTTTTATTCTTGTGCTGCCTCTCGAACTCCTGACACACAAATCAATAATGTCAGAAAAACTCTGTTGATAAATATCCCCTTTGCTCATAATGTTTAATGTTTCAATCCATTGTTCCTTCATGCCCCTCATTAATGCAGTTTTTAACACATTATCAGGTAAAGGCAGCGATGCATAAGGAGATCTTTGTAAATTATACTGAAAACGTTCCACATACTCTTCTAGTGTTTCATTCGGTCTGGCTGTCATTTGAAATATTTCGTCTTTTAATTCTCTAGACCTACAATAATCCTGGTATTTCTTTAAGAAGGATTCTTTCATTTGATCCCAATTGTGGATAACCCCGCCACCTAGCCCCATAAACCATCTTAAAGCAGCCCCTTTCAATGTAGAGGGGAATAATTTCAATTTTTGGGGATCGGTGGTGTAATCGTACCCCCGACATAACACATCGAATTCGAATAGGAATGCATCTGGATCTTCCGATGTGAGTCCGTGAAATGTAGGGATATGCCGAAGAGGGATAGCTTTCATGGGTGCATTTGCTGCAGAATCCACTATAGGATATTGTAATGTAGAGGTTTGAGTGTTTGGCTGGTTTTGAGCGTTTGGTTGGTTTTGAGCCATGGGATCGAATATATGCCAATAACCTTCTGGGATATCTAGGAGGGTATTCCTAGGTTGGGTGGGAACGGTTTTGACAGGGATCTTTTTAATAGCGCTTCCTTTATCTGGAATAATGGGAATACCAGGTGTTTGAGGAGATTGAATCTCTTCAATAATGACTTTCGCAGCACTTCCCTTATCCGGGCTATCTAATGGCCGATTTGTTTCAAGAGGAGATTTTGGTTCCTTGATTTCCCCTGTTTCTCCTTCTCCTTCACAAAAGTTGCTAGAGTTCCCTTCCTGCAATAATTCTGGAGTGGAATTTTCAACTTCCTGAAAGTCCTGCTCCTCAGTTTGACTATGCACCTCAGCACAGGCTACAGATGGTGATCCTGTGGCCTGAAGGGAACTAGTAGGTGGTTTGGAAGTGTTTTTCTTGAAACCTTCTGATGGCTGAGACTCTGTTTTCTTATAGATTTCGTCTATGAAGGTCGTTCGGCCAAGGGTCACCGGCCCCTTAGCTTTTTCAGGTTTGGATGGGGGTTTGATATTCTTTTCTGGTTTTTTCTGCTTAGTCATGCACTCAAAAATAAACTACCAACTTCTATTCAAACAAACAAAAACAAATCTGTTAGGAAAGCGGATAATGAGCAGGTCTTTTACATGCTCTGCACGTAGGTTCTTACCTTCCATTTTTAGGATCCAACTCCTCCCTAGTAGGCTTGTACACCACTCTGAAAAAGACAAATGGCTTCACTCTTTCCCCGGCAACGGTGCCAAAATGTAGAGCTATAAAAAGGGTCTCTTTCACCTCTAATTACCTCACATTAATATGTCAACCTGAGAGCGTTTTGTCATTACAAAGAGTGAATCAATCCGAGGCTCATTTGTCAGAGTAATGCTAGTAGTACAGTGCTTAAGAAATACAAGAGTAAACGGATGCTTAACTGAAATCAAATTACTTTAAAGAAATAAATTACACACTCAGAAAACTCAATAACTTATCAGTCAAGGGTTCGGCAATGATAAACCATCCCTTCGGAAACTGATGAAAAAGGAATTAGAGCATAGATCACAAGCCTGGGAGCTAGACAGTGACTGCTACTGCTCACTACAGCCTTAGATCATTTCTCACAATAAACCAACAACTGCAAGTAAATGAAACAACAAAGCGAATAAAGGATTGAACCACAATTCTGAAATGGAACAACAACTCTAAAATGGAACAGCAATTGAATAACTAAGTCCCGCGGGTTATAACCAAACTCAATCTATACACTCTTTGCAATCAAAGAACATTCTGTCACTCTAAAGGCGATTCACACAGATCACACTAATGGAACAGAAATAACAACAAATGAATTATGGAACAGTACTGATAAATTAGAAACGCACACCACGCGAACGTTTAGTACAACAGCTCTGTAATATAACAGTAAGGATATGCGATTAACTCTTGAAAGGATTAATAACTTGATGCGGAGTTAACATACAATTCTATCTGTCGAAACTTCAATGATTCAAACTTGAACAGAGCATATCATATGAACTGGTAAAGCATATCAATTTATCAAATAACAATACTAAACAAACCACACAGAAGCGAAGCTGTAATGGTACAGAAGCAAGTGTCCTTCGGGGCCGGGCCCTTAGCCTCCAAGGATACACCGCTTTAAGTTAACGCAGACGCGAAGATGGAATAATCACCCAGCTTTCATTAATGCATTGATCAAAAATACATCGAACCAGTTCTCAACGAAGCTTAATAACCAAATCTGATGTTTTACAGAAGATTACATAAAATGTATCCTATCTCGCTATTATCTATCCCTAAACTAACAGTGCTGTCCCTTTTTATAAAGACGACGGCGGAGATGTCCAAGCAACTAGATAAATAAAGCAGCGATCCCTCAGGATCTTCGATCCTGAGGGATTCGCCAAACTGTTAACTCTTCATCCTGTCTTTGCTGTTGCGCTGAGCTGGTGTCCTCTCCTTCTTTCCCGAGCCGATTTACTTTGATCTGTTTCCCTATGTTTGCATTCGGTTCTCGTCCAGAGAGACAGCAGTTATCTCCACTTTGTCCTTTCCTTTGGAGCGGCAACTCTTCGTTTTCTCCTTTTCCTGTATAGAAAGTAACCATTATCATTGGCTAAGTTATACACATCGATTCTCACATGTTTTTTTATAGTTCCTTATTACTTTCCAAATTCATGATACAAAAGGTTCACAAATTCTATTAAAAAGTCATTGAAGTAATCATCAAAAAGGTCCATTTGGCACCTAATTTACCATGTTAGATAAAATAAAAACATATTTTATAATTTTGAATTGTTTCCCTCCATAAGTGCAGAATTAAGTACCGAACTGCTAGTCTGGTACCTATAACAAGGTTCTCGAACATTTTAGTACCATGAGTGCTAGAGATCTTGTACCCTTTTCTATGGAGATATATCAGTGATATGATTTCCTCAAAAATGGAACATGCTCCTTGGCCACATAACCATATTAGTAAACTGTCATTGAAAAAACCATACAAAAAACTGATTTAACCATTAAAAATAAAAGAAATCGTTAGTAATTAACCACAAGGTAAGATGAATGCATTTAGCAAAAATTGGTAATATAATAATTATGGAATATGCTATAAATGGATGAATATGGCTTGCAAATGAAAGGTTTGGATATCCAATATGATAACATATCTAGGGCCAAACAATGTGGCATTGCTCTTTTCTCACATAATGATAGTGCATGTTCACATCACATGTTTGGAGATAGGATAATTTTTCACTTCTTGAAGAAAACCAATAGTGGTCATGTTATTTTTGAAGGAAGTGAACCAAAAATAGTATTGGGAACTGGTAAGGCCAAACTTGGAGAGACAAGGACCAATGTTGAAGATGTGTGGCTCATTGATGGCCTAAAGCACACTATTCTAAGTGTGAGCCAAATGTTTGAGGTATGTAAGGAAGTGGTATCCAACTCCAAAGGTTGCTCCATTAAGGAATAATGATCAAAGATATTAATTTCAAGAGGGGTCAAGGCCCTAGACAATGTGTATGTGTTGAGGGGTAGAGTGAAGAGTAAGAAGAGAATAAGAGAGTAGTCTTCTTCATCGGATTTTGAGTAGAGGAGATAAAGACATATTGCAGTGTGATTTTTCATGATTGATATTTTAGATTGAAAAATTGATGTGAAGCCTTCATAGGCTCAGGGGGAGTATATGGTACATTTTGTTTTGCATACATTTAGTTTGTGATGGTATTGTCGATTATCTCTTTGGTTATGTTGTTTCTTGATGATGGAATTTTACTACTGATGGTGACTTTGCGAAGGTGTGATTAGGAGAATATATGGCACAACTTCAGGGGGAAAACTTATATGCTTCCAATATTTCGATGGCTCCTCGGTTCATTGGAGAAGTGGATTAATATTTTTTCCTTGCTATACGTTTTTTTGATATATCGTTGTTGCAAGAGCTTGATTTTTAGATATGCATGTATTATATGGTTTCACATGTAGTTGGAATTTATTATGCATCTTTTTCTGATCATTTTATGCATGTGGTGGTGCCGTGGGTATTAGTATGATAATGGTTCATAATGCTCATATTTATATTTATGTGTTTCATGTTGATGTTGTTGCTACATATGGTGATGATTTATATGTTGGTAGATGATGTGTATTTTTCTAAGCATGATTCCTGATGATATGTTGTTGTTGTCACTACATCTTGTTGTTATTATTGGTTCAAATTATATTTTAGAGGATCATGTTTCACATGATGGTTATTGTTGCTGCCATGTTTTCCATAGAGATTTTATATATTGGGCTGATTAGTGTGCTATATTTCTGATTCATTGTGTTGTCATGTGTTGATGATTTATAATGTTTGTAATATATGATATTGTTGGGCCACTATGTATTGATGTGGGTTGCTAGTTTCTACTGCTGAAATATTGATTCATGGTTGATGATTTGGAGAGACTGATACAAGTATCTTATGTGAATTTTATTGAAATTATCTTGTTGCTATGTAGAGGATATGTTGTGGATCATATGATCTATGTATTCACATTAATAAGAGGATTATATGTCACCATGATGATTTATATTTTAGTGTCATTTTATTCAGCTGTATGTTGGGAAAGATACTGAGAGGGGGGGTGAATCAGTATCTTGATATGTCAATCAACCTTTTACTTTTATTTTCTCAAAAAACCCATACGCTACTTTACAGAACAAAACTAGCGTATATACGTGGATACCCTTAAGGAAACTCACGTATGCTCAGATCTCTTATTATGCAGATAATTATTATCTTAGATTATTGCATCATTCATTCATTAGATGTTTAGTAAGCAGTAGACATGTGCAGTAAGAATAGAATAAGTCAACACACACAAGCATCACATATGAACACCAAGATTTTAGGTGGAAACCCAATTCGGGAGAAAACCACCGCTGCCGTCGTCTCTGTCTTCAATATTTATTATAAAGAAAACATCTTACAAAAATGTACTGGCGCAGACTCATACTAGCACGCAGGCACCCACCTGCAGAAGGCTACAACCTTCTCTCGTGTACCAGCCTCTCCTGGAAGGGAGCTATAACCCCCTACTCTCATTTACCAGCCTCTCCTAGAAGGGAGCTACTACCCCAGTGTAACCAGAATATCAGAGATAACCCAAACTTCAGAATAGATATGAAGAAACACATTCAACCTTGAGCAATCATTAGTTCAGATACCATACGCGCTTTTATTTAATCAGACTCACATATACATGCGCTTTTCATGAAACGAACCCGCGTATACATCTGTGCATTTTTCAAAGAAAAACCTAACTACCCATACGTGCTTTTATTGAACCAGATCTGCGTATACACGCGCTTTTCATGAAATGAACCTAAGTATAGATATATAAAAGATAAAATTTGCAGAACAGATCAGATCTATGAACTTACCCAGATTTCTTCAATTTCTTCATCAGATTTGTGCCAGGTCTTCATCACTTCTTTTCAGATCATCCTAGAGATTCATCATTTCTAGATATAGAGATCTTGAACCTTCATCATATTCATAGGTGCATCATAGATTCAGATCTATAAATTAAGAACAGAATTCAACCATGCAGATATACTTCAGAGTGAAGTATTCATTAATTCCCGAACACTTGCACACACTTGCACAATGATCTTCTTCTCCTTATATAGATTTAGCCTTTATCAATACCATGAGTCGAAACCACACAACTACTATTGTTATTCCTGGACAGGATAAAATAGATATTCCAACGCTCAATACAATGGGTCAATACCATGGTAACACCCCTTGGTATTCTAAATTTGGAGCGCAAAAGGGCATACGCGACTTGGAACGTACTTTTCCGTGTACATACACGACTTCTCCTTAACAACCCCGCATATGCCTTGTGACATACCTTGTTTAACATTATTCTCGCACTTTCTGAATTTCTTTCTTCTGCTACTTCTAAACTGATCTGTAGATATATCAGATTTCCCCCTTAACTCATCAAGAGGTTTTCCATCAAGGACAGCTTCATCAAGTATGTTTCCATCAAGTACAATAGGTTTCCATCAAGAACAACTTCATCAAATAGGTTGCCATCAACTTTATCAAGTAGGATGCCATCAAGGACAACACTCTATATCATATTGCCAACACTATATACCTCATTGAGGAGCCTTATATTATGCTCATCAGATCATGGATTCTTATTGTGGATCATTTGACATGAGTCATAGATTCGTGTGCCATGATTGGCACATATTGCATAATGAGTCATGAGACATTAGGGGAATTTTGAGGTCTAAAATGGGCCTCCTAAGGAAATTATAAAATAATAGTGGAAAGAATAAAAGAAGATTTGATTACATTATCAAATTTTAGAGGGACAAAAATAAAAACTATTTTTTCAACTCATATTTTCAAGTTATCTCCCCAAGGGTTTACTCAAATTTCGAGTGGAAACACTCATTAGATGCAGAATTTCATTTCTCATCCAAGGAGTACCCATGTTGCATACTTTCGATGGACCTTGCTGCACGAAAAATGAGAAATACATGAAAATCGTGATTGCAAACACATTTTTTCATGTATTTCTCATTTTTCATATAGCAATGTCCATTGAAAGTATGCAACATGGGTACTTGTTGGATGAGGAATTAAATTTTGCATCCAACCAGTACTCCCACTCGAAATTTGAGAAAAAACTTAGGGAGATAAGTTGAAAATACAAGTTGAAAAAATAGATTTATTAATTTATTATTTTTTAATATTTTTACTTTTTTACTCCAAAAATGGTGAATCATCCCCCATGGTTGACATCATCATCTTGAATCCTATTGGTTCTTATAAAGTTTATTTTTGTTGTACATTTTTCTTAGGAGGCTTGTTTTAGACCTCAAAATTCCCCTAATGGTTGGTTAATCTATATATGCGCTTATGTTGACCTTGTACAAAAATGTATTATCAATCTTGTAGTCATGTAATAAGCCTATGAGGCCATGTAATTTGTTGGATATATTTTGGTTATAATCTTTGTTCCATGTGGAGTAGGCTCTTGCATATGGTGAGGAGACATTGGCGGCCATTTATATCAATGCACATTCAACCATGGAGATGTTTATGTTCAGTTCAATATGGTTGGTAAAACTATTGTGACCTGTCATCAAGTAGTTGTTCCTACGATGTCTACCTGAGAGAGATGCTTATTCTAGATAGACATTGTTGTTGTTCATGATATGTATGAGTTTATTCTTTTGTTGGATAGATGTGGCGGAGAGGATGTATTTACCGTTTCTTCTTGAGAGTGGATGGATAGATGTTATTGTTATTAAATAGTTCTTGTTGATATTAGATCACATTATGTTGATGTTGCTATGTATCACTGATATGATCTTCTATTGCTGTTATGTCATGGATTATGTTTTTGTTGCTTCAGGGGGAGAGCATGTGTTTCAATTTTCTTTTTTGTTGAGTGAGAGTTTATTGTTGTTTCTGGTAGGAGATTTATGTTTTTTCTCTTGTGTGTTATTGATTTGGCATAGCTTATGTACAAGGGGATTTTAGTGCACATATATTCCAAGGGGAGTGTTGTTATTTGTAGTCTTGCACTCCATTTTTCACTACCTTCATATCATATTGAGTGGAGTTATGTTTTTGTTGATGGAGACCCTTGCATGTAGAAAAGTATATAGCATCCGTCTTTGACATGTTTCGCCCTTTTCCATTATTGTCAAAGGGGAAGAATGTAAGGATGATTGTCAGATTATTGTTGCAGTTGGGGGATTTGATATCAATGCCAAAGGGGGAGATTGTTTCCATTAATGTGTATTGTAGTATTGTAGATATCTCCTTGGTCTCCATGTCTCACATTAGGTCTCCCATGTTGAATTGTTATATATTGGGCTTAGAGAGGATATACATGTGGCAGTAGATGCTTTAGATGGTTTTGTAGGTCTTGGAGGATGTATGACATGTATGCGAGATATATATTGATGGAAGAGATGTTTTTGGAGAACTTTTATGGCTCAAAGGTTTAATATGGTTGATGGTTGGCATCCTCGTAGACCTAGTTTTATTTGGGATGATGATGGAGTTGTTGAAGTGACTTGGTGAAGTGTTTCAGAGGTTTTAGAGACTTCTAGAGATCCTGTATAGGCTTTTCAAGCTTCGAAATAAGTTTCAACAGTTTCTAAGATGAGTTGACTGAGGTTTGACCATCCTCTGCCCCATTGATATGCTTCTTGAGTCATGGGAGTAGTGTTAGGGCCATAGTCACATGGAAAACAAACTATGGAAGCGAATATATATCCAAGAGGCTAAATTTCCATGCAAAGAAGTGCTAATGGAGCGAATATGGGTTTTGACGAGAAAATCTCTGTATTCCTTGTGTTGCTCAGCCTATTTTGGTGTTGTGGAGATGATATTGATCGGAAATATTCGACATATGGTGGAAAAACATTTGTGGGCCCTCTAGAAGTTAATAAAGGTTGAATATATCAAAGGAATACTGGCATGGAAAATTTTAGGGGCTGATATTCGTAGGTGGGCTATTTTCCATGATTTTTCCAAAAAAAAAAGATTTTCCAATTTCCATTTTTTCTAAAAATGATTCACCAAAAGTTTACAACATAGAATTATTTTACCTTAAAAATCGTCAACATTATATATATACTATATATAAAATCATTTAAATTTGAATAAATTTACAAATACATCAATAAACATTTTATAGTTTTCATATTAGGGGCTAGTGATATTTGCCAATGTTTTAAACTTCAAGATACTTTTCCATCCTTAAAATTTTCCCTAAATACTGGCGATAATGATTTATTTTCAAGAATCCTTCCTCAATCAAATCTGAATCATGTGAATAGATTTGATGATTCTTCCATAACTTGTAGCATTATTGAGTTAATCATCTCAAAAAATGGTAAATGGAAGAAAACTTTGAGTTCATTTGGTTGGTTGTTGGGAGAGTTGATGAGTATGCTAGTGTGATAGCATTGTGAGTAATAAGAGTATGCAGTATTTACTCAAATATTTTATTTAGAGATATATCAGAGGTTTATGAGCATAAATCAGAGATAGAGCTAAGTGCAAGATTCAAATTTTGTGTGTACTTTGTGGCAGAATTTTGGCTTCCTTGTTGTATGTTTTGGAGAGAATTTTGGTGTGATTTTAGTGAATAAATTCCCCCCATACTTATTAGAGTTTGATTCAAATTTTGTGTCTAGAACGATGGTGTTTTTTGGGTTGCTCATGTTGAGAAAAATCAAAATCTATTATGAAAATATACGAAATGTCATTCGCACGGAGGAAGTGAAGGTGTGTTGAGGTTTCTGTGTAGATGGTGATTTGGTGATTCATAGTAGGAATATTTTTCTACATCCAATAGGAGTTGGACAGTCCAAAGGTAGTTGGATGAGGATAATTGGTCGTGGGAGCTTCTAGTAGATGGTAGTCAATAGATCCAGGAGAGAAACACATTTCTGAATTGATATATGTCAACATACTGTAGAGGAAGACAGGTCTTCCAAATTATGGTTGTAAGTTAATCCATCTAAAATTTGTTCAACAGAATAATAAAAATAATTGTGCATTGTAGCAGTAGTAGGGTGGTTTTCTACTGAAAGGGTTTTCACCAGAAATACGTGTCTCCTTATCTATCCATGCGTGTGTTGATATTTCTCATGGTTATTTATCATGGTTATTATGGTTTCAGTTTATTGTTTCTTACATTTTTTTTATCTCATGTTTTGAATCTACATGGATAATTTGAGTTTGAGAAAAAGATTTATAATTGGTGAAAATTGATACAAAGTCCATCACTACTAATTCACGCTCCCCCCCCCACCCCCACCCCCACATTAGTGAATATATTTCCAATAATATCTTTTGTTTTATGGTTATGGGTGATTGTGTTTTTGTTTTTTCCTTATATTTTCACACTTTATATGTTTCATGCAAGAAAGAAATAACTTAATAAATACATAAGTTTAAGGAAAATAAACCTCATAGTATAGATTTCATATTTTAACTGTATTTTTATCACATATGTTATGATAAACTATCTAATGGAATATCCATAACAATTTATGGATTAGCTTTAACATATTATAATATAACATTACCATATTGGATTGTAAAGCACTTCCCTACATTTCCCTAACGTTTATGCAATAATAGTATTATGATTTATTTATAAATATGTTTGATTTTTTTTAATCATCTAATAAACATAAATCAATTTAATATAATATAATGTTGTTTATTTTTTCCATGGTAGAAAGTAACTCAAAAATTAGTTTAGTATAATTATGGTATAATGGAGTTTGTTTTAATTATCACTTTATATTGATCCTAACTTTAATTTTATCCCTTGAGTTGTAATTTTTGTATCATTTATAATAGTTTCAAAAATTATACAAGTTATATGTTATATAGATCTTAATATATGGAAATTAAATTTTGACTACTGTTAAAATATTTATGGTGAAACAATATTTTAATATAAATATTATATATATAGTATCACAATTTATAAAGTAGTATCTTTATTTATGTGTGAATTTTTTTATCAATATAATTTTCTTTATATATGGCACAAGTTATGCATTAAATGCAAATATCATCTTTACATGTTATATATAGAGGTATTTTCACCCTAGCAAGGTGAGAGAACATGGAAAATGAGCAACAATCCAAATACTACACCTCTAGCCAATCTCATATTCTAGGGACTATTGATATTTAAACATTCTCTTGATGGTTTTAGTTGACTTCTGGTTTTTCTACCTCACTTGGAATTTACTAGTACTTTGGTATAATGTCTTATATAATAAAGTTTTTCAATACACCTGTTGTATGTATATGCTTAGTAAATGGACATTTAAGACAAGAGACATTATGCATATGATTAGTATATGGAAATTTAGAACAAGAGAAATGATATGAATTGGATCATAATATATTTTTTCATTCTTCTTGATGCTTTTGGAGTGGAAAAAGTGGAGGAATAAACTCATGGGGAAGTTTTTTCCGGCAACACCCAATTTGGAAAAACAGGGTCTGAAACCTTCTCAAATCATTTTGAGGCATAAAATGATTTTTTTTGGGATAAATATTTGCTACATTATCACCACACATTTTCATGTTACTCTTCACACAAAGAAATTTCTTATGACACAAGAATCTCTTCATTTCGAGCTCATATGTGAAAGTTGTGCCACTCAAAAGTTGACCTTATTTTCACCAACATAGTTTGAGAGGATGTCACGTCAACCCTCATTATTTAGGGAAAATGGATTAGCCATGTGATTATGATGTAGAAGAATCTATAAGATTCTATATTATAATTTGTTTTGAGATTCTAGGAAGGAAAACCTAACCACTATTAGGCTATCAGGTGGTGTTATAACTAGGCCACTAGGAGGAATAGGGGTTTGATTATTTTGAGTGAATTTGTTCCATATTTGAGAGAAAATAGCCAAGAAGGAGAGTAGCTAGAGCACAAAAATAGTATTTTTACATTGTAGCAGCCCACGGGAAACATACCATACTCCTTTGTACTTGCAGCACCTTCCAGCTGGGTTCTTCTCCTGAAAGGGTTTCTGAGAGAACATATTGAGTTAAATGTGTGTGTAAGATTTTATTTTTCCATTCTCTATTTTCTGTATAATTTTCATTCACATGCATGTACTATTAACAATAAACTATATAAATATATAAATATAGGAAATCTATAATATTGTAGAATTTCATAGTTTAAATGTAGTTCTACTATATTTTTTCTGATGAACCATCCAGTGGAATAGCAACATCCGTTTACGGATCATATTGGCAAGAGAGATTCACCATTTTTGGAGTAAAAAAAAAAAAAGATTAAAAAATAATAAAATAATAAAACTACTTTTTCAACTCGTATTTTCAACTTATCTCATTGAGGTTTTACTCAAATTTTGAGCGGTAGTACTCTTTGGATGAAAAATTTAATTCCTCATCCAATGTGTACCCATGTTGCATACTTTCGATGGACCTTGCTACACGAAAAATGAGAAACGTATGAAAAACATGATTGAAATCATGTTTTTCATATATTTTTCATTTTTCATGTAGAAGGTGTTATCATTCCACAAATTTTCAAAATCTTATGCTTGAAAATTAGCCATAATACTCCTTCAAATTTCTTAGTTTGAAAAATATCATAAAATGATGACTTTTATGGTGTATTTAAATTTTTTAAACTTAGGTTAAGGTCTTAGAAATGAGTCCAAGTCACATCAGAGGAGTATGTTTTGAGCTGACACTTGGAAATGACCACAATTGCGAAATTTTGTCATCTATTACCAAATTTTCTAAGTCCGCAGTGAATATAGTAGGAAATTAACAAGATTTGCTATGGAAACACCTAACAGTTTCGTAGAAAATCTGACACTTTTCAAATGAAACCTGCTACAAAATCTATGCTAATATTTAATGTTTTGAAGAATAATGATGAATGATTTAGTGTTGCAAGGACATGCTGCCAGATTTAAACCATCATCTTAAAAGCTTTCCATGTCAGTCATCATTTGTTTATACATCCTCTCATTCCACTCTCATACTTTTTGTTTTATCTTTCTGCACTCATCATTCGCTGCTAAAGCATTTCTCTGTCAGGAAGCTACCCTGTAAAAACCCTTGTCAATTGTATCAGTCTCATCCCATTTTAGTTGATCTCTGTTATCAAGTGTTCTATCCCAAACAGGTGTAAAGAGGTAAGGTAAGCCACCGTCTCATCAAACTGGGAATGGCTACAGCTACACCCAAGAAAGTTTACAAAGGAGGTATACCATTCCGCTATGAACCTACAACTCCAGACTTGGTTTTAGAAAATGAATATTTCATAGAGTTGTTTACAAAGTCAGGATGCATCGAATTCATTCAGAAATTGCAAGGGAATCATCCAAAGGTGTCATGAGATTTTGTGGCCAATTTCAGAGGAAAATTTACAAAGGTAGGTTGTCTCCATGTCCCAATTTCACCGGATAGTATCTCTAAAGTAACAGGGATTCCCAGGGTTGGAGAGGAGTGGTTTAAAGCCACCAAATTCGACTTGAAAATCTATGATGAATATTTGAAACCAGAACATGCAGGAATCAAAATGACTGAAGGAATTCCTAGGAGCTCTCTTAAAGATGAATTTTCTAAGCTGCTAATAGTCATAAAAAATTATTTTACATGTGAAGGGAATTTTAAAACCATATATATGTATCATTTCAAATTATTGATTCATTTTACAAGGAAGAAACTCATATATATCCCATTCTATCTCTTTATAAGTCTCGAGAAGATGGAAGATAAGGTACAAGCAAGGCTCGAAAGGAATGAAACTTCTATTTTTCATCATGGATAGATGAAATTGCTAGTCTTGGAGGAACTAAACAAACTAAACAGAGAATGGGCTTCATTTTTGTTCATGAATGGATATGAACTTGATGTCCTATCACCAAGGAAACCTTCCAAATCTAAAATATCTCCTTCCAAGCAAGAAATGGGTGTCAATGATATTGAAGCAACTCAACATCAAGGTTTAAAGTTTTCATAACAGAATTTGGTAGAGAAAAATGATTTAGTTCAGGACATATCATCATCTATAGCAACTAGAACTAAGAGGGGGACTACCAAACATATTATAGGCAGCAAGACTGAATCTGAAGCTAAGAGATCCAAAGGAAATGTTATAGAAGATGTTAAAGGCAAAGGTAAAATTGAAGACATCCTACAGGCCATTGACATTATAGAATCTCATATAGTAAAAGCAGCTAAAGAGAAAACATCTAAAGTTAAAGGTAATGAACTCATTATTAAAAAATTAGATTCCTCCTCAGATAATTCAGTTTTTATCTTCAAACCTCGAAAACCTCATACCAGGTCACAAATGTGAGAAATTGTTACTATTGGTGATAGTAATAAGAGAGATGATAAAGGTATGGGAGAAATAGAAAAATAAGTTATGTCATATCACCTATTGAGACAGAATCTATCAAGGATAAGAAGTCAGATAAATCTATAGATATGACTCAAGAAAAACTTAAGATAGGTTCTTCTAAAGGAAAGGACAAGGTTATAAAGAAGATTAAAAAAAAGGTTTTGATAGAACAATTAAAAATTGTCAAAGATGAATTTCCTGAAATTGAGAAAGAGTTGGAGAGATATAAGAAAGACAGAGAGATGGTAGATGAAGTAGAAAAGAAAGTGACTGAACAAGTTGTTCATTTTGAGACTTCTATTGCAAAAGCCAAGAATCTGTTGAAAAGGACACATGCTTTGCACAGCATAGTGTCACATACAAGAAAGAGGAATTGGTGCCTACAAGTAGAGAAGAGAAACCTACAAAGGCAAGTGAAAGAAATAAAAGAGGAAAAGGATTTGATGAGAACAGAATTGGAGAAAAGAGACTTGGAAAGAGGAGATATAAACAAAGCTGCTTGAAAACACTGACATACAATAATGTAACAATCAAATCAGCATATTTTTGTCTTATATTGTCAAAAAAATACCTACAGTCATGTTCATATACTTTTTTAAGCTCAGATTCAAGTTTTATTGAATTACCTAAGTATTAGGAAATTCCGCAGCAAGTGGCAGTCTTGAAGGCCAGTTTTTGCTACGAAATTTCTGAAAGTATCTTTTTGGTTTTGAGAAGCAAAAAATTGATGGAAGTAAGCAGTTTTAAAGGTCATCCTTATTTTTTTTTGTCATATAACATCTTCCAAGGGTTAAAATCTACAAAAGAATATTATAGATCAACTTTTGGGATGCGCTACGAAAACATGTTGTTTTTGTAGCTCAAAAACAGAGTTTTAGCAGAGAAGACAATTTTATGACAAATAATGATAAGGCATGAAAAGGATCAAGCACATGTAAGGTTACTCATCCTTAGGTGTCAAAGAGTATCAGATGTGAAGGAGTATCAGTTTTTTCCAAGTGGAGACTTTAGTCAAAAGAAGAGTTTGAAGACAATAGTCCAACATGTGCCATGTCATCAAACTAACTTTTCCAAAATGATGGGCAAAGTTATTCCATGAAGGCTGTCACGATATAAATGTTTTTCTAATGGGAAGCATGGTATAAAGTTAGGATTCCTCTCAAGGATGACTTGGATTATTTTGTTTTGATTGTAATAATTAAGGGTTCTAGTCCTAGTAGGACTCTTACTCTTGTTTCGAATAGATGTCAGTCTTAGTCTCTAGAAGTTAGTCAACAATTAGTTTTAAGTGTTAGTTAAAGTAAAATGGTTTGGCCACTTGGCAAGGTAGTTGTAAAGGCTAAAAGGCCTATAAATAATGTATATTTCGAGGTACCAAGGATTGGAAGGGTAATCAGAACAACTACTTTTGTAAATTCTCTGAGCAGATTGATATATACAGAAACAGAGTGAGTTTTTCTGAAGCTGAGATTCTTATTATACTTCAGTGAGATTTATTTCTTCTCTCATATGTTTTAATTCCATATTTTTGATGCTTAATACTCACAATTCATGGGAACATGCTCTGAATTCCTTTAAGTGTTGATTTATGGTCAATTGAGCTCTTTGGTCTTATCTTTGGATGTTTTTCTTCAATGTTTAAAGACTTATTACTCAGAATTCATCCACACATGCTCTGACTTCCTTTGAACCTTAAGTTATTGAGACCTTTCTGAATGTACTACCTTTTTTCATTGAAGTATATACAAGCCTCAGTTTTATAAGAAGAGCTATTTTGTTATCTTATCTCTATCACTGACTCCATAGCCCAATGGTAACTTGTCTTCATATTTAAACCTACAAATATACAAAACTACAAACCATAGAGTTAGCCATATATCTTTATACAAAATCAATAACCCTTTAGAGAGCCCTCTCAGGCTGAGGAGGCTAAGTCTCAGCCAAAAGATTGGTTTTAAATAGTTACACTGAGGTAGTTTAATTAGGAGCCTATCAGGATCTTATTTTGGTGATAAAATTTTGGTGCGTCTACCGCGAGCCTGAAGATTAATTACTCCTGAAATCAAGGAAGTTGAACTCTTGAAGGTAGAAAGAGCTCAGAAATATTTTCGAGGCTACAAAACTACCTTGGCGACTCCATTGTTGAAGAATTCAAATTTTATGGATTCATGGTGATTTCACTGGAGTTATGAAGAACTCAGATGTTTCCATTCTTATTTCAAGGTATGCATGCATAAAATTTTCAGGGATTCATGGTTTCCCAAATCATTTTCCTAGGGATACATATTTTTTAAGGAATGGTCTAAAATTCAATGGTGAAGATTTGAGTTTGACTTTGAAGCATATATCAAATTTCTGTGATTTTATTGATCTTCTTAGAGTCAAACATGAAGATGTTTGTATTATGTTGTTCTATGATTCATTTCAAGGGAAATGTAAACAGTGGATTGAAACTTTTCCTGTCAGATCTATTAAGTCATTTGCAGAATTTTGGCTTATGTTTTTGGAGGAATGGATAGATAGAATAGATTTGATGGAAAAATCTCCTTCAATTCAAGGTTTCAAACAATGGAATGATGATCATATTAATGAAGAAATAGATGGAAATTTTTATTTGTCCTTGTATTCTTATCTAAAATCATTTGAGTGTAATATACAAGATAAGATGAAATTTTTGGATGAAGTTGCTAAGGACATTGAGAAAGACATTGAAGGCTTACAAGGTCAAATTCAATCATATAATTTTCATGATCATGATTATTCTTTTCAAAAGCTGTATATGGCAGAACAAAAAGAGAGAGTGTTTCTACCTTTCTCCTTTGAGATTGAGGAAGAATGCACTATTTTTGAAAATCAGTTTGAAATGTATTTTGAGAGCACACAACTGATGTCTTATCTGGTTGATCAAAGCATGTATGTGTGGTCCACAGTTGCAGAATGTCATGAGAAGCTTCAAAAATATTATGTCTTCTATGGTTCTATAACTGACTACATGGAAAAGATTTATTGTTCAGATTTCCATTTATATTTTCATCTTAAAGATCAGTTACATCTCATGTTGCCTTGGTTATTCAGTATCATGTTTATTTTTTCTTCAAGCACAGTCAAGAGATTCAAGTGTCAGAACATATCAATGACTAGCTTCATTGGACGTTTCATGTTCTTTGAGCTACAAATGGAGTTTGCAGCTGCTAGGGTAGGTAGGAGTGTGTGAATAAGCTCAAGTTTGACTGAGCATTTTTAGTAGGTGCAGTTTGAATCCTTCTTGCAGAAATCATTAAAGCTTGGGGAGCAGATTGGGTAGAATTTCAGAGTTTTATTCTAAAGGATGAATAGTAGAACTGGAGCTACGAGTTCTTAGCATACCACAACGGTATGATATCCCTAATGGAGCCACTATTATCATTCCAAAAAATTTCAAAATCTGATGCTTGAAAATCAGCCATAATACTCCAAATTTATTAGTTTACAAAATATCATAAAATGATAAATTTTATGGTGTATTTAAATTTTTAAAACTTAGGTTAAGGTCTTAGAAATGAGTCCAAGTCACATTAGAGGAGTATGTTTTGAGCTAACACTTGGAAATGACCACAAGTCCGAAATTTTGTCATCTGTTATCAAACTGTCTAAGTCCACAGCGAATATATTAGGAAATTAATAGGATTTGCTATGGAAACACCTAATAGTTTCGTAGCAAATATGACACTTGTCAAATGAAACGTGCTACGAAATCTCTGCCAACCTTTAACGGTTTGAAGAATAATGATGAATTTTTTACTGTTGCAAGGACCTGCTGCCAGATTTAAACCATCATTTTAAAAGCTTTCCATGTCAGTCATCATTTGTTTATACATCCTCTCATTCCACTCTCATACTTTCTGTTTTATCTTTCCACACTCATCATTCGCTGCTAAATCATCTCTCTGTCAGGAAGCTACCCTATAAAAACCCTTGTCAATTGTATCAGTCTCATCCCATTTTAGTTTCTCTCTATTATCAAGCGTTCTATCCCGAATAGGTGTAAAGAGGTAAGGTAAGCCACTGTTTCATCACACTAGTAATGGCTACAGCTACACCCAAAAAAGCTTACAAAGGAGGTATACCATTCTACTATGAACCTATAGCTCCAGACTTGGTTTTAGAAAATGAATATTTCAAGGAGTTGTTTACAAAGGAAGGATGCATTGAATTCATTCAGAAATTGCAAGGGCATCATCCACAGGTGTCACGAGATTTTGTGGCCAATATCAGAGGAACATTTACAAAGGTAGGCTATCTCCATTTCCTAATTTCACCAGATAGTATCTCTAAAGTAACAGGGATTCCCAAGGTTGGAGAGGAGTGGTTTAAAGCCACCAAATTTGACTTGAAAATTTGTGATGAATATTGAATCCAGAACATGCAAGAATCAAAATATCTGAAGGAATTCCTAGGAGTTGTCTTAAAGATGAATTTAATAAGCTGCTAATAGTCATACAAAAGTATTTTACATGTGAAGGGCATTTTCAAACCATATATATGTATCATTTCAAATTATTGATTCATTTTACAGGGAAGAAACTCATAGATATCCCATTCTATCTCTTTAGTAGTCTCGGGAAGATGGCAGATAAGGTACAAGGAAAGCTTGAAAGGAATGAAACTTCTATTTTTCATCATGGATTGATGAAATTTCTAGTCTTGGAGGAACTAAACAAACGAAACAGAGAATGGGCTTCATTTCTGTTCATGAATGGATATGAACTTGATGTCCTATCACCAAGGAAAGCTTCCAAATCTAAAATCTCTCCTTCCAAGCAAGAAATGGGTGTCAATGCTATTGAGGAAACTAAGCATCAAGGTTTAAAATTTTTAGAACATAGTTTGGTAGAGATAAATGATTTAGTTCATGACATATCATCATCTATAACAACTAGAACTAAGAGGAGGACTACCAAACATATTACAGGCAGCAATACTGAATCTAAAGCTAAGAGATCCAAAGGAAATGTTAAAGAAGATGTTAAAGGAAAAGGTAAACTTGAAGACATCCTAAAGGCCATTGACATTGTAGAATATCCTGAAGTAAAAGCAGCTAAAGAGAAGACATATAAAGTTAAAGGTAAGGGACTCATTATTAAAAAATTAGATTCCTCCTCAGATGATTCAGCTTTTATCTTCAAACCTCGAAAACCTCATACCAGGTCACAAATGTCAGAAATTGTTACTATTGGTGATAGTAATAAGAGAGATGATAAAGGTACAAGATAAATAGTAAAATAAGTTATTGTCATATCACCTATTGAGACAGAATATATCAAGGATGAGAATATAGATAAAGCTATAGATATGACTCAAGAAAAACTTAAGATAGGTTCTTCTAAAGGAAAGGACAAGGTTATAAAGAAGATTGAAAAAGAGGTTTTGATAAAACAATTAAAAATTGTCAAATATGAATTTCCTGAAACTAAGAAAGAGTTGGAGAGATATAATAAAGACAAAGAGATGATAGATGAAGTAGAAAAGAAAGTGACTGAACAAGTTGTTCATTTTGGGACTTCTATTGCAAAAGCCAAGATTATGTTGAAAAGGACATAGCCTTTGCACAACATAGTGTCACATACAAGAAAGAGGAATTGGTGCCTACAAGCAGAGAAGAGAAACCTACAAAGTTAAGTGAAACAATTAAAAGAGGAAATGGAATTGATGAGAACAAAATTGGAGAAAAGAGACTTGGAAAGAGGAGATGTAAACAAAGTTGCTTGAAAACACTAACATACAATAAGGCAACAATTAGATCAGCATATTTTTGTCTTATACTGTCAAAAAAATACCTATAGTCATGTTCATATAATTTTTTAAGCTTAGATGCATTTTTTATTTAATTACCTAAGTATTAGGCAATTCCGCAGCAAGTGGCAGGCTTGAAGGCTAGTTTTTGCTGTGGAATTTCTGAAAGTATCTTTTTGGTTTTGAGAAACAAAAAATTGATGGAAGTAAGTAGTTTTAAAGGTCATGCTTATTCTTTTTTGGTCATATAACATATTCCAAGGGTTAAAATCACTAGAATAATATTATATATCAAATTTTTGGATGCGCTACAAAAACAGATTGTTTTCGTAGCTCAAAAACAAAGTTTTAGTAGAGAAGACAGTTTTATGACAAATAATGATAAGGCATGAAAAGGATCAAGCACGTGTAAGGTTACTCATAATCAGGTGTCAAAGAGTATCAGATGTGAAAGAGTATCAGTTTTTTCCAAGTGGAGACTTTAGTCAAAAGAAGAGTTTGAAGACAATAGTCCAACATGTGCAATGTCATCAAACTAACTTTTCCAAAATGATGGGCAAAGTTATTCCATGAAGGTTGTCATGATATACATGTTTTTTTAATGAGAAGCATCATATAAAGTTAGGATTCCTCTCGGGGATGACTTGGATTAGCTTGTTTTTATTTTAATAATTAAGAGTTCTAGTCCTAGTAGGACTCTTACTCTTAATCCAAATAGATGTCAGTCTTAGTCTCTAGAAGTTAGTCAACAATTAGTTTTAAGTGTCAGTTAAAGTAAAATGGTTTGGCCACTTGGCAAGGTAGTTGTAAAGGCTAAAAGTCCTATAAATAATGTATATTTCAAGGTACCAAGGGTTGGAAGGGTAATCAGAACAACTAATTTTGTAAATGCTTTGAGAAGATTGATATATACAGAAACAGACTGACTTTTTCTGAAGCTGAGATTCTTATTATACTTCAGTGAACTTTATTTCTTCTCTCATATGTTTTACTTCCATATTTTTGATGCTTAATACTCAGAATTCATGGGAACATGCTCTGACGTCCTTTAAGTGTTGATTTATGGTGAACTGAGCTCTTTGGTCTTATCTTTGGATCTTTTTCTTCAATGTTTAAATAATTATTGCTCAAAATTCATGTTATTCATGCTCTGACTTCCTTTAGGTGTTAAGCTTTGATGAATCTCTTCTAAATACTTTCTTTTCTATACCTTGAGGTATCATTACTCAGAATTAATGCACACATGCTCTGACTTCCTTTGAACCTTAAGTTATTGAGACCTTTCTGAATGTACTACCCTTTTCATTGAAGTATATACAAGCCTCAGTTTTATAAGAAGAGCTATTTTGTTATCTTATCCCTATCACTGACTCCATAGCCCAATGGTAACTTGTCTTCATATTTCAACCTGAAAGCATACAAAACCATAAACCATAGAGTTAGACATATATCTTTATACAAAATAAATAACCCTTGAGAGAGCCCTCTCAGGATGAGGAGGCTAAGCCTCAGCCAAAAGATTGGTTTGAAATAGTTACACTAAGGTAGTCTAATTAGCAGCCTATTAGGATCCTATTTTGGTGATAACAACATGATCCATCGAAAGTATGTAACATGGTTAGTTATTCCATGAGGAATTAAATTTTTCATCCAACGAGTATTTCTGCTCGAAATTTGAGTAAAACCTCAGGGAGATAAGTTGAAAAAATAGTTTTATTTTCCTTCTAAAATTTGATGATGTAATATAATATTATTTTATTATTTCCACTATTATTTTATAATTTCATTATGAGTCTCATTTTATACCTCAAAACTCCCCTAATGAATGTTGGGTATCTCTCTAAAGAACCCAAACATACTCCTTAAGTATGTATGGGTTCTTTAGGGAGATAACATGATGTTGTTCAAGCCAAAATAAGTGGATGAGGCTTGTGTACATGCACAATACCTAGAGAACATAGGAATAAAGAAAGCACAATCAATTGGAATGAAGAAGAAGGAGCAACATGAAGCTTGTAAGGAGGGGAAGAATAAGTAAAAAGGGGAAAAGATAAAAATATGGCAACCAAAACAAACCAATGCAAAGATCACAAAAACCATTATAACCATTGCAAAATTGAAAACCATACAAAGGAGAAGTGTTGGAAGTTGCATCTAGAAATATACCTAAAGAAAAAAAAAAATAGAAGAAGAAGAAGAATCCCATGGCCATTAATTCGAGCAACTAAGTTGAAAGAAGCTCAAATGTGGATGAGATTATCATTTGTATGTCAGTGTAAAATGAGGTGAATCTTAGTAGCCTTCACTAATATTAAGAGAAAGAAATGGCCAAACTCTTCCCTATGAACATATAAGTCAAGAAAACAAATATGGATGCTCTATTTGACTCAGGATCGGAAGCGAATCTCACTGTAGTAGAGTTGGTCAAAAAGTTGGGGCTAGAAGTTCTTGATCATCCAAACGCATATCCATTGTGATGGGTAAATAAGGATGTAGAGCTACATTCAAAAAAATAGTGCAAAAATAGATTTGATCTCAGTGTTGATTTTATTGATGAAGTAGAACTAGATTTGGTTACCCTTGATGTATGTGGAGTTGTGTTTGGTATTCCCTACATGTACATGCAACGAGATACAATATTCAATTGGAGAGCCAAATAGTATCATAAGATAAATGATGGAAAAATTTTCACCATCAATGTGCACAAAGGAAAGTCAAAAATTTCACTGGTAAGTTCCAACCAATCCAAGAAATTGACCAGTTCCAACAAGAAGTATGTTTTATTGTTTTTCAAACAAAATTGGCCTATAGATGAGTCAGTAAGAGGCAAGGAATCCTTGGAGGGGTGCACTAAGAAATAGAAACAAAAACAGGAGGAGTTGCTACATGCATACATGGATGTGTTCCATGAGCCTAAAGAGTCACCGCCTAAGAGGGAAGTATAGCACAAGATCTAGCCATTTCTAGACTCCCCATTGGAAAACATTGGGATGTACAGGCAATCCGTTATAGAAGCAAGTGAGGTGAAGAAACAATTTCAGCAACTACTAGAACAAGGTTTCATTTGTTTCAGTACATCACCATGTGGGTCACCCATTATCATTGTGTAAAATAAGGAAGGGACTTGGTGAATGTGTACATATTAAAGGGTGCTAAAAAAAATCACGCTAAAAAATAGATACCCCTTGCCCAAGATAGATGAGCTGTTGGATCAGTTGCAACAAGAAAATTACTTCACCAGGTTGGAATTAAAGTATATATATCGTCAAGTTTGAGTCAAATAATAAGATACACGGAAGACCGACTTCAAAACTAGGAAAGGTTTGCATGAGTAGTTAGTCATGCCATTTTTCCTATGTAATTCACAAACTACATTTATGATATTAATGAATGATGTACTACGCCCTTTTAGATATTCATTTGTTATTATCTATTTGGATGATATATTGGTATATAATGTTACCTAGGAGGAGCACATCTCACGTTTGATGCAGGTGTTGGAGACATTAAAGAATCACCAGCTTCTAGGAAATCCCAAGAAGTGTGATTTTGCACAATATTCTTTGGTGTATATGGGGTATGTGATGGCTGGAAGAGAGTTGAAGATAAATCTGGAGGAGAGTTGAAGATAAATCTTTCTAATATGGAGGCCATCATGAAATGACTGGTTCTTACTAATGTTTATGAGGTTGGGAGTTTCATTAGGGTAGCACAATACCTAAGGAATTTCATAGCCTCATTTTCTACGACAGCAACACTACTCCACACCATAATAGTAAGTGGCAAGAGTTTCCAGTGGGGAAAGGGTCGGTAGAGGTATTTTGAGGATATAAACAAGAAAATTAGTCAAGCACCAAGTCTATCATTACCAAACTTGCAGAAACACTTTGAAGTGGATACAGATGTGAATGGGTATGATATGGGAGAAATATTTATTTAGGGAGGAAGCCTTTTATGCTACCATTCTCAGGTACATCATGGGGCGGTCCTTAGCTACCATACCTATGACAAATAGCTCTATGCCCTGGTGCAAGCTATGAAGAAGTGGAAGCACTATCTTATGGGAAAGGAGATTGTAATCCACATAGATCACCAGCCACTAGAGTACTTGCAGTCCCAAAGTAAGACATAGCAGACCAAGCACTACAAGTGGTTGGGGATTTTGAGGATATAAAGAAGCAAATTAGTCAAGAACCAAGTCTATCATTACCAAACTTTTGGAAACACTTTGATGTGGATAAATATGGGAATGGGTATGATATGGGAGCAATATTTATTTAGGGATGAAGCCTTTTATGCTACCATTATTAGGTACATCATGGGGTGGTCCTTAACTACAATACCTATGACAAGTAGCTATATTCCCCGGTGAAATTTATGAAGAGGTGGAAGCACTATCTGATGGGAAAGGAGATTGTAATCACACAGATAACCAGCCACTGTAGTACTTGTAGGCCCAAAGTAAGATATAGCAGACCAAGCACTACAAGTGGATGGGGTTTTCACAGTAATTTCATTTGGTGATCAAGTATAAGAAGGGAAACATAAACAAGTTGGACGATATGCTCTCAAGGTCACCCAGATTAAAGATCATAGCTTTGGGGACTCTTATGAACATGGAGCCATTAACCCATGATGCATAAAAAATGGATATTCAGAGGATGAGGACTTCAAGGAGGTGTTTAAGTAGCTTCATAGTCAGAGTCATGTGCATTATGGTGATGACACAATTGACTACCATCTCTAGGATAGGTTACTCTATAGGTTGGATAAGCTATGTGTTCCTAAATGTGAGTGATTGTAGTTGATTATAGAGGCTAAAACCTCTAAGGTTGCACAGATCTTTGGTGTAGGGAAGATCATGGCCAAATTGTAGAGGTACGTATATTAGACCAATATGTAAGAGAAATTTTCTAGGTTCATAAGATGATGCATGCTTTATTGCACCAAAAATCCTAGCAACACGAAAAAATTACTATATCATCCCTTACTTGTACCCACTCATCCTTGGGAGAGCATTTCCATGGACTTTGTGGGATGTTTACCAATAAATATGAAGGGGCATGACTACCTATTTGTGGTAGTTGAAAATTTCAACAAGATGTGTGTTTTGATGCCCTATAAGAATACCATTAGTGGGAAATAATTAGCAAGTTTGTTATTTGAACAGGTCTAGGAGCACTTTAGGATACAAAGGAGAAAAATTTTAGATAGGGATATAATATTTATCATGCTTTCTAAACTTAATTGTGGGATAATATGGACATGAAGTTGAAGAGATATATAACATTCCATCCAAAGACAGATAGACAGACATAAGTAGTCAACAGGAAATTGGTGCACCTTTTGAGGGGATACAACTAGAAGCATTCGAAGACCTGGGATGAAAATTTGGTATATATACAACATTATTAGAACAAAGTAGTCCAAACTTCTAGAGGAACATTAGGGGAATTTTTATGTCTAAAATGGGCCGCGTAAAGAAATTATAAAATAATAGTGGAAATAATAAAATAATATTAGATTACATCATCAAATTTTAGAGGGGAAAAAATATGTTTTCAACTCGTACTTTCAACTTATCTCCCTATGGGTTTACTCAAATTTCGAGTGGAAACACTCGTTAGATGTAGAATTTGATTCCTCATCCAAGGAATGACCATTTTGGATACATGAAAAATTTTATTACAGTCATGTTTTTTCATGTATTTATCATTTTTTGTGTAGTGGGGTCCATATAAAATATGCACCATGGGTATGTTATCACTTTCGGTTTTCCTAGAAGTTGTGTAAGAGGAAATTATAGCCGAGGTAACCACAAGCCAACCTTTTAGATGCAGAATCTAGCCAATCTGCATCCAGAGAGGGCTCTCTCTTTATAATTTATCTTTGTTCTTAGAAGGTTTTAGGCTAGTTATAGATTCAAAGTTTGTTTTGGGAAAATGGTGGAATCCACAAACTAAAGGCAAGGTTGAGAGCTTTCAGTCCATTGGGCTATGGAGTCAAAGGATGGCTTTACTGGATTTCTATTCTAGACACAAGATGGTATTACAGGGCAAGATAGCTAGACAGAGAACAATCCTTAAAATTTAAAGTGGATGGGATGATCTTGAAGGGATGAAAGGCAGCTAAGAATCTTTCACCATGTTCAAAGGAAAGAAGTGAAATGACTACAAACAAAGAGCAATGAAGGATTCTTTATTATAGTAGTCAACAATGTTTAAATTAGCAAAGCAGGAGCATTTAAGAATTCATGCTTATAACTAATTTAGAAGAAAACATTAAGAACAATCACATTTGAAAACAAAGTACAATTAAGCAAATTCTGTTTCAATCCTTTATGTAAATTATTCAGAAATGGATATGATGATATTATAAATTAATATAAAATTTCAGACCAAAGGGTAGAAAAACTTATTGAACTGTAGTCCAACACATGAATCCTGCAACAAGTCCAGTGCTTTAAATCGTCATCCAGTAAGCCACAAGTAAATTTCTCCAAAAAGCTTTTATTCCGAAAATCTCAATGTTACAGCAGAGTAATAGAATCCACCCTCAACACTCTCTTTGAGGGTTTATTTATACACAAAATAATCTAAAACAATCTTCCACTAACTTAGCCAATAACCTAGGCTGACTTAAAGCATTATTTACAAACAAACAAGAGACAAATGGTCTCGTGGATAGAATAATGTGTAACTGCCGATGTGTTGTTCCTTTCTTCGTGGACGTGCTGGAGGTAAGTGCTAAAATAGGGCTCTGTGCTGTCCTTTGCATATTTCTTTGGCTTGTTGGACACTCTTTATTCTCACGGATACTCTTTAACCTTTTCACCTGATACTCTTTCATCTGTCTTCCTGTTTTTACCATTTACTTGATAGTAAAGATAAAATCTCATCCTGAAAACAACTTTTACAGAACTTCCAACATTTCCTTCCACCATTGATCATCTGGTATCATAGTTCTTCTGAGCTTCCTTAAAGTTTCATCTGCTTCAGTAAGTTTATAAAAGGTGGGCTCATTCGGAAATAGATATTTTATTTCATGTTCCAGATGAAATAAATTCCTCACTTTATCATAGATACTTTTCCCGGTTGGTAATGTTGATTCCGACGAGCTAGTAGAACAATCAGCTGTGGTTTTAGCATGAGCCTTTATTCTCTTCTCATAGGTTTCCAAGTCTACTATTTGATCTTCTGTGAGCATGGGACTTGGCAATCCACTGTCCAGCAAAGCTTGAAACTTCTCTCTGAAAACATTGATATCAACCAAAATGTCTGTACACTTTCTTTCTAAATTTTGCATGAAAGTCCTCTTGGTGAAAACTCTCTTTGCTTCCAAAACTGCACCTGTCCTGTCATCAATTCCTAACAATGCAAGCTGTTGTTTTGTTCTGGAATTAAAAAATTGAATGAGCTGATTGGCCTGCTCAGGCCTGCCTCTTAATTCATTTCTGGTCCTGTTTATTTCTTCTTGGGCAATTTTAACCAGCTCATTTTGTTCGAAGATGGCTTGAATGGAGGGCCATATGACCTTTATTAACTCTATGATGTTACCCCAAAGAATGTCATTTATTTCCTTTAGAGGCTTTTCCAAAGAAAGATCCTTTTCCAAATCCTCAACCAATTTTTCCAATCTTTTTATCTCTCTGGTGTTATCAGCAGCTGTCTTTTTGGATGTGTCATATTTTTCCTTCAATTTTGTTAATTGCAATTTTGTTTCTTGGAGTTCTGTGACCCTCAGTTGCAAACTCTCCATTTGTTTTATTAAGTCCTCGGAACTTAAGCCAGAAGTGTTCACCTGAGATGGCTGTATCTGCTGTCCTGCTGTTGTAGTACCTGTTGTTGAAGTCTTCTTGATAATTTCCTGTTCCTGCAATGCTTTTTCCAACTCCTTCTCTGTTTCATTAAGTCGCTCAGTCATATTCAAGAGCAACTCCATCATTTCTTCCTGTGAATTTCCTTTTATAACTTCCTGGGTCTGAGGGTGCCTCGAGGCTGGTAGTTTTAGCTGTTTTCTGAGTGCAGCTATATCATCCTCTTTCTTCTTTACCAATGCCTCAATACCTTTAATGTCTTTGGGATTGTGACCCAAACCAATGATTATCTCTTCTAGAGACTTTATTCTACTATCCTTGGCCTGTGAGGAGGCCTTCTCAATTTTCAATTGTGCAGTAGTGTTATTCAAAGAATCTTGCAGCGTTAAAGCTGCCATGGCCTTGTTGGTGAGAGTAGAATAAACCATTTCCCCAGTCTGTCTATGTAGCTCTATCTGGTCCAGGGGATGGATATCCTTTGCTAAAACTTCAAAATTTGTTCTGATGTAATCTGTTGTTGAAGTTGGCTTTGGCACCTTTGCTTTGAAGTGGCTCATTAGCATTTTACCTTGGGAAAGGTCAAACGCTGACATTAGCCTCTCTTGATTATGAGGAGCCATCTTCATATACTGATCATATACCTTCATTTTCAATGGATCATTCTTTGTTTTAATATTAGTGTGTGCTTTTCTGTCCGCATTTGATCTGCGCCTAGATAAGATACTTAAGCTAATTGCTTTTGTATCCCTTTCTCAAGCCATGTTTCGTTTTCACTTGTCGTACTATCTTCCCTACCATCAATCTATAAATTTCACATCCGAGGGATCGATTTGTGTTTTTAGCTTGATAAACCCGTGAGGCTCCTTCAAGGTGGTATTCCTGAGTTAGCCTCTTTTTCCCTATTTCCACATTTAATGGAGTTTGCAACTCTGGTACTTGGATGTGCTTTGCTGGTGTGGGAGAAGCCTGTGATTGTTCTGGTGCTTTGGAAGTCTGTGGTTTTTCCGCCATGAACAAAGTTTCAATAACCTAGATTACAGGTTCCTTTCCTTTACCCTTGGGTTCTGTTGCAACTGATGGACTGCTTTCCTGTAATGCTTGCTGTAGAGTGGCTGCTGAAGATGTGCCAATGTAGGGTACCTGCATTTGACCACACGTTTCTAGGTCAAAGTTCTTCTCAACATCTTTCATAATTTTATTCATTCTGTCTGCTTCACTTTCTTCTTCAACAAGAGTTCCTTCAACCCATTCATCTTGATTTGCATACTGTTCTAGATCAGGAATCTTGTGGTGTATATAGGGAGATGATTTGTTTTTTAATCTCTTTTCACAAATAAAACCAAATGGGTCATAAGGAACCCAACGGAAAGATGTCTGGAACTTTTTCTCTAATAGAAGTTCTGCTTCTCTCTCAGCCTCCCTAGAATTGCAGATGAAAGGACCTAATTGGCTTTTGATCCTTAACTGAGCTTTCTTCTTTACATTGCAGAAATGGATCACATCTGAATTGTTCATCTGTCTAAAGTATTCCAAGGCAAAAATTCTCATTGGTACATATTTGGGTAACTTGAATGGACGTAATTCACATCCATAAATCTTGATTACTGTATGGTTTTGGTATAAGTACCAATCCCCAATCTTATAACTCTTTGACAGTTGCAAGGTTTTTCTAATTTCATTGCTCAGTCTTGGGGGAGAAATTCCTGTTAATAAAGTTGTTGCTGGATATACAAACTGATCAATGAATTCTGAGTAGGAGTAGGGAGAATCAGAGGAAAAATGAATGATGGGGGACCAAAAAATGATTGACCTGGGATTCTTCTTGGCATCAAGTTTCTGTACAGGGAAAGGGAACCTTTCTGACTGATAGAAGATCATGAGATGATAGATAACTGAGGAGTACTTAAAAAATTTTTCAGTATCTAGCCTTAAGAATTGATCATGGATTTTGCTGGCTATGAAAGAAGCATAGTCATATTTGATCTCAGGAGGTTGCCCAGGAGTAAAAATGGATAGTAGAGCCAAGGTTATCTCATCTACATACTCACTGGTGTTGAATCCTAAGACAAAGGATATTATATTTACAACGAGCCTTCCCAATGTATTGAAATAGTAAAAACCATAGGGGGGAGACCCTTTTGGCTGATGCTCAGGTAACATGAAATGCTGACACATGGATTTTAGCTTCTCTGGGGTTAATTGCCTGGTTTTCTCAATCAATCCTTCCATGGACAATGGTGCTAATTCTTGGTCTGGTTCAAAGTGTAACATGGCATTGATAGCCTGGGGAGTGATGGGAAACAAAACACTTTGATCAGGAGCTATTACAACCCTCTGTGTGGGATCATAGTTTGAATGACAGTAATGAATGATTTCTGGGAAAATAACGACTGAAGGAATGAGATACCTTGGGAGATTGGATTCCCACAACCCTATAAGATCTTGCCCCTTTGAGTATTCGTCTCTGCAGCGACAATAGCTCAATAGGGGACTTTCATCAAAATGCAGGTCTTTAATTTGGAAATCTTCATCTATTAGAGGTAAATAGTCTAATTCACGGTGAGGAGCATTCAATGGGGCGATATTCAGAGCTGCGGGGACCTCCATTTTGGTTCTTGTGGATTCAAAATGGAGGTTTTTGATTTTCTTCACGGGCCGGGCGGAATTCTTGAAATGAAGGAAATTGGAACAATTCATGTGTTGAGCAATTTCACAGTTTTAAAAAATTCCAGGAGTGACTCATGATGATTGTTAACCACTTTTTCAAATAAAAAAAACAAAGGAAACTCGAGTTTTACTGTGCCTAAGCGTAAAGGCAACACTGCTTGGTGAAAACTGTTCTCTTAACAAATGCAACATGGATCGGTTTTTCAACACTACAATGGTAATTTTGGGGCTTAAACATCAATCTATTTGAGAAAATTTGAAAATCACAGCGGGAGCTCTGTCGTTAATAATAAGTTAATCAAAAAAACAATAAAAAGTGCTTTACTAGTTAAAGGTATTTTTGTTTTTTTCGAGGTGATGACGTCATCGACGTACGGGGTGACGTAAGCCGGCAGTAAGCGGTAAGCGGTAAGTGGTACTCTCGCACCGCTTTTGGTTGAGGACGGTTTTTAACGGAGGGGCAGCGATTCCACAGGTTTCCTGCCACGTGGATGGTTTGACTATTCAAAACCACCCATCCCCCGCGGGTTAAAAAACTTACACGGGATGGGTAGCGGGATCAACGCTGGCCGTTGATCTGCGGGAGGCTGACCCAACGGCTGGGGCGATGGGAAGATGGGCGGAGGTTTCATGTGGGCCCCGTCGTACTTTTAAACACTTTTAAATGTTTTTAATCGCTCCGGGGGTTTTTTAACTGGCGGAAATAGTTATTAATTAGTCCAGGCGACTTAATTAATCCCGTATGCAAAAGAAAGGGGTTGTGGCAGAGTTGGCTAGGTGGAATGCCACGTGGACGGACCATGGTGGCGCAAGACTTTCGCAAAGTTTTATTGATATGTTTTGGTATTAAACATACATATTGTATGTCTAAAGTTTTTATATATATTTTTTATTATATGATGAATGAATTAATACAATTAATTCACCATAGGGGCGGGATTTATATTATAAAGGTATATTTAACCAAAGGGTTTATAAAGCGGGGTTTTTATTTTCAATGTGCGGGGATATAATACTTTGGTAAACATTATAATAAATGGGTTTTTGGGATATTTATAAAAAGGGAGTTATATACTTAGGAAAGGGTATTTCACTAGGGATTTAATATAATAGAGTTAAATGTTAATATGGCAGAGGACAAGGAAACTCAAAATATTTTTACATATCTAAGAAAGTGATCACTTGTGAAGTAAATTGCAACATTTTATCTCCAACACTTCTTAGAATAGAAAGTTTATCTTGAGGGATTTTTATGAAATTATGCATCAGTTTCCTAAGTAAAATGTGATTTTTCTTGTTAATTAGTCCAAATGACTAATTAACCCCAGGTATATAATGAAATGGGTTGCGGCGGAGTTGGTTTAAGAGGAACGCCACGTGGACGGACCACGGTGGCGCAAGACTCCGATGAGTTTTTATCCGTGTTTTTGGTGTTAAACACACATATTGCATGTCTAACACTTTTTTTATATATATTGTTATTATATGGTAAATTAATCAATATATAACTAATTCACCATAGGGCGGGGATTATTGGTATAACGATATATTTCACCAAAGGGTTTATAAAGCGGGGTTTTATTTTCAATGTGCGGGAATATATACTTTGGTAAAACATTATAATAAAGGGTTTTGGGGATATTTATTAGAAAAGGAAGTTATATACTTAGGAAAAGGGATTTCACTAGGGATTTAATATAGTAAAATCAAATGTTAATATGAAAAAGGACAAGGAAAATCAAAACATCTTTGTACATCTAAGAAAGTGATAACTTATGAAGTAAATTGCAACATTTTATCTTCAACACTTAAACTTAGAATAACAAGTTATTTTGAGGAATTTTATGGAATGTTGCATCAGTTTCCTAAGTAAAATAGGATTTTACTTTGGAAAAAATTAAAGATGGAAGATAACAATGATGGATTATTTCAAGTGCTTAGGTCTTTTTGATCATTAGGCCGAGGGTCCGGTCCCTCCAGAAGTCAAGGAAATGCCTTGAGCCCTTTTGATCTCCAAATACCTTAGTACTTTTGGGGGAAATTAGTAAAACCTTTAAGGGGGAAAATGATGAGGGAGGTTAATGATTTTTTGACTTTGCTTGCAATGATTTTCCATTGTATTTCCTGCTTCAGTACTTATGATGAAAGTAAAGGATCAAAAACATGTAGCAACATCATTCATCAGATAACACTTTGCAGCACCATCTACCTACCCTATCTACTTAACACTACCATTTTCTCTTCTTTATTAGGGTGCATTTAGACTTGCAAACCCTTTTTCAATCTTTTTCTTTTTACATGATAAATCTATCTATTTCTACCCTTATTACATCCAAGGGCTCAGATTAAACTGTTGAGCACATTTTATTCACTCTACCTATCTACCTATCTGCCAAGATTAAACTGTTTGGTCAGATATTTATTCTCTAATCTATAACATGAAATTGAAATATGAGTAAGCCAAGTTTAAACAGTTTGACTTATTCATAAATTGTGGCAAAAGTTTGACAAGCTGCACACAATTGATTTATTACAAAAAATGAAATAGCAGTGGCATTTGGATTTGCACACTTTCCTTGGTCTATTTTTACTTGGGGTTCATTTCTTTCACTTTTTTGACCATTTTATTCTTTTTACCCTTTGATATTTCTTTTAGGGTATACCCTCTTTACATTTTTTAACTTTTTTGATTTTTGGTTTTTTAAGAATATGGAACACCTTTGCTCAAGTAAGAAGGTTTGAACATATTCCATAATTCAATCAAGACAATCATGAAAGATGAAACCTATTGGTATAGGAGGCTAACACTGGCTCCACTTGGGGATGGCTTTTCCTTGTGGAAAGTCAAGAACAGCAGGTCAGATGCCTCAAAATGTCTTCAAACTGAAAGTATGAAATCTTCCTTCTTCTGGTAGCTTTATTTTACATATGATAGTGAAACTTTTGAAGCTTAGGGCCTTCACTTCGAGCTTCAACTCCAGTAAGTTACTA